>JAPKLX010000034.1:1525065-1605653 GCA_026898415.1 Leonotis leonurus | reverse complement strand
AGGAGCCACTCAAAGTTTTTAAACTTGTAAAATCTGACTTGTGTATTCCCCCCCCCCCCCCATTTCACTCAGTTCACTCGTTTCGGGACCAACAAGTGGTATCAGAGCAGTGTGTTTAATTACCAAGGTTTTTAAACTGATCTTTCAGAAAACTCATTTGCATACTCTAACATTTCCAATGGAGAATACTCTCAGGTTACCTATGTTCTCAGTAGAAGATTATGATTACTAGAAATATAGGGTATCTTCTTTCCTGAAGGCACATCATGTCATGATGTGGCAAGTGATCACAACAGGACCCCATAAGAATCATGAAGACTTTTCCTCAAGAAATCAGTGGAACAAGAGATCCAGGATCTGAATTCAAGCCACTGAACGAGTACACAGCCGATGAGAAGAAAATTGGTGGACTAGATGATTATGCAAAACACATCATTTCAGGAACGCTTGAAAGACCAATGTTGGTGCACATCCAACACTGTGAAACTGCTAGAGAGATGTGGGAAACTCTCGAGCAAATGTGTGCAGGATCAGAGGAAATTAAAGAGAATAAACTAACCCTTGAGTGTCAGAAATATAATGCATTTTTGCAGGTACCTGGAGAATCCATCAGTGAGGTGGAACTGGAGAATCCATCAGTGAGGTGGATCAGAGGAAATTAAAGAGAATAAACTAACCCTTGAATGCATTTTTGCAGGTACCTGGAGAATCCATCAGTCAGAGCACTGAAGCCTGACAAATACACTCAAAGGGAGATAAATCTGAAGATCGTATGGTGTCTTCGACGAGAAGACTGGCTTCCATATCAGATTCAGATTAATGGGCATCCTGATTTCAACAGTCTCACCACTGCCGCTATATTCAGTATTCTAAAGAGCCATGAGACAAGACAGAAAATATTGGAGATCACAAATCCTATCAGAGATGCTATTCCAGTATCTTCTTTACAAGAAGTTGTTGCGTTCAAAGCTGACAAGAGCCCAGCTAAAGAAGCAAAGCCTGAATGACTCGACCTTGAAGGTATGAAAAAGGCTGAACTAATGGAACAATATGTTCTAATGGCAAAGCACTTTGAACGTGCAGATATGAGAATTGGAAGATTCAAAAAGATGTACAGGGATAATCGTACAAGAAGGGCCACACCACCTCTCACTGAATCTACCACCTCCACTCAGGAAGGGACATCAACTCAGTCCAAACCTGAAAAACAGTTTAGCAAGGGTGTTTGCTATGAATGTGGATCCTTAGATCACTTCAAACCTGACTGTCCCGACCTCAGTAAGAAGGAAATGGGTGAGCTCAGAACAAGAAGAGATCAAAAGATTGCAGAAAGGAAGGCGATGATGGTTGATGATGATCCAAATCAAATCAACACTCATTCCAAGTCAACATATGAAAAGTACTTCTCAGATTCATCAGATGATGAAGATCTTGGCCTGATGGCCACTGAAGATGAAGTAGAGTCAAAAGAAGTCTTCTGCTTAATGGGCAATCATTGAGGCGACTTCATCCCTTAGGTAATTTATGCTCATGTCATGCCTGAAGGGTACATCGACCCTAAAACAAAATTTTCCACTTCATATGAATCCATCTCATCATCATCTGAACCAATCATTGAAACAAAACCCACAACTGAAGTCATTCTAGTTGAGGATGACAATGAAACTGAAGCAACTGTACCACTGGAAGAATATGAAGTGTTGGCTGAAGATTTTAGAAATCTTCAAGATATCTTCATACACATGAAAGATGAACATGATGAACTAACAAGCAAGTTAGCAAAACGACCTGAGAACATTATTGAAATTCTACCTACTGACATCCAAAAGGATGAATTGGTGGAAAGAATATGCAAGGAACTGAATGAGATTTCAGCAAAATCTCAAGAACAAGATATGCTCATCTCTAATCTGAACAAAGGCCTTGACACAAAGAACAATGAGATATTGTTCAAAGATTCTCAAATACGAGAACATACTAAACGGAATGAGCTTCTATCTGAAAGAATAGAATATTATAAGACAAAGGTCGAAACATGGACCAAATCTGGCTACAAAAATCACATGTTGAGTGAAACTCAACAACCAAAAGGAAAAGGACTTGGCTTCAGTCAAGATAAGGCTAAAGTACCTTTTCTGGAAGTACCTAAACCATCATTTCCCATCATTTCTTTCGTGAAAGCCACTGACAAGGCTGCCACTGAAGAGATGTCGGTCAATGATACTGTTAAGTTGACTAAAAAGACACACTTAAGGAGACCAAGGCAAAGAAAGTTGCCACTGAAAAACATGCTGCTACTGAAAAAACAAAGAAGGTTTTCAGGAAGAACTCTGTTCCAAAAGTCAACACATGTACTGACAAGAAGGCTTTCAGAAATTCAAAGGCAACTGACAAGTCTAAGACTACTGAAAAGCCTAAGGCACAAAGGAAACATCAAAAACAATATGCCACTGAGAGGCATGAATCAAGGAGGCACTTTCAGTCTCCTGAACCACGTACGTACAAAGCAAAGTGCTCACACTGCACTTGTTTATCCTGTGGTTCAAGTCCCAGAAGCTATGACTCACGTAGTTATAGAACTCAGCGTTGGGAATCATATTCCAATAGATATGAACGTAGGAATTCATCCCCTAGTTCATACTACTCTGACTTTACAAAAAGGTCATATGACTTCTATGCTCCCCCAGTACACCATTTTGAACCAAGAGGTACAGAAACCTATGGAAGGCGTTGGACTAAACTCCAGCAACATACAAAAGCTGACTTTAAGGCTAACACTAAGCCTGAAGTAAGCAGAAAGTATGTTCCAAAGAAGAAAGAAGTCAATACTGACTTTCAAAAGAAGAAATATGTTGCATCTGCACCTAAAATCATAAGGCAACATTGGGTGCCAAAGCATGTCATGCATACTGAAGCTGGGTCTAGTTCTAAACTGGATCCTAAGACTCAGTAATTGCAGGACTCAAGACCAAGGAGAGGTGCACAAAAGGAGCATTCAAGATGGATTATAGACAGTGGATGCTCAAGGTACATGACATTTCAAAAAGAATCCCTCTCCAACTACATAGAGAAAGATGGTCCTCAGGTAACCTTTGGTGATAACTCAAAAGGTTTCACTAAAGGGTATGGTACTCTCAATATAGGGAATGTTTCAATTGATAATGTTTCCTATGTCTCTGGCCTGAAGCACAACTTACTTTCAGTAAGTCAGTTGTGTGATAAAGGTTTTAATGTTGTTTTTAGTTCTGATGAATGCAGGATCAATAAGCTCACTGATGAGACCACTATAATGAAAGGATTCAGGGTTGGAAATATTTATGCTGCAGATTGGAAAGCCTCCTCCCCTGAAACATGCCTGGTCTCAAAGAGCACTTCAGAACAAAGCTGGCTATGGCATAATAGACTCAGTCACCTGAACTTCAAAGTCATCAACAGACTTTCAAGACACAGTCTAGTGCGTGGATTGCCAAACCTGATCTTTGACAAAGATCACATATGCGGAGCTTGCCAAAGTGGAAAGCAAATCAAAGCTTCGTTCAAGACCAAAGAAGCTCCATCCACTGAGAAGATTCTTCAACTCTTACACATGGACTTATTTGGACCAGTGACTCCACTGAGTGCTAATGGTAGGAAATATTGTCTTGTTATTACTGATGATTTCTTTCGTTATACATGGACAGTGTTTCTCTATCACAAGAATGAAACCATGGAGAGAATACCAGCCTTGCTCACCAAACTGAAGAATCAGAAGTCAACCAATGTCATCACCATACGCACTGATAGAGGAACTGAGTTTCTCAATGCAAAGATTTCAGAATTCTGTGCACAAATGGGGATAGAACATCAGACTTCAGCTGCAAGGACTCCACAACAAAATGGCGTTGTAGAAAGAAGAAACAGGTCACTAAAGGAAGCAGCAAGAACTATGCTCAATAGTTCAGGAGTTCCAAAGAAGTTCTGGGCTGAAGCCATCAACACTGCTTGCTACACTCAGAACAGATCCTTACTGACCACACGCCAAGGAAAGACTCCATATGAACTATGGAATGACAGGAAGCCAACTCTTAAATATTTTCGTGCTTTTGGTTGCATGTGTTATATTCACAATAATGGTAAAACTCAGTTAAAGACCTTTGATGGGAAAGCAGATCCGGGATTCTTCCTTGGATACTCAGAGGAGAGTGCTGCCTATAGAGTCTTTAACAAGAGAAGCCTTATAGTGGAAATAACACCTCATGTTATTTTTGATGAATCTATCTTTGAGTACAGGTTAAAGGAAACTGAAGTTATCACTCAAAGACTTCATAATCTGAACTTACAACCTTCAGTTCAAAGTCCAAAGGAGATTCTCATCTGGAATTTGGAAGAAGATGATGAAGAGAATGCTCCCTCTGAAGACACAAACATCAGACTGGATCAAGCAAGAGAGTCTACTGAAGATAGGACTTCAGCACTTGATTTTGACAACTCTTCTACTATCCAAACTGAAAATCTCACCACTGAGATTCCACTTAGAGAAGAAGACATCCAGACTGAAAACCTCATTGACGTTCAGATTCTACCTGAAGTTCAGACTCTACCAGAAAATCTCACCACTGAGATTCCATCACCAACCTCAGGGAGTAACAGTCCTAACTTAGTTAATATTCATATAACTGTTGCTACTAACAATATTTTGGCCAGTTCAGATAAAGCTATCTTGCAGGAAATTCAACAAACTGAATATGTAAGAGCCAACATTCAAGGGGGAACAAGCACAAACCCTCAAACTGAAGAAGATTTCAATCCATTTCAAAGAAGCCCTTCAGTAACAACACCACCTCCTAGTCAAAGGATGGACCTAATGATTATCACTGAAGAGGACATGCGAAGAAGAAGAAGATGGATTAAAGATCATCCTTCAGATTCAGTGATTGGAAGTTTTCAACGAGGAGTTCAAACGAGGAATTAGATTCAAGCAGAAATGGTCCAGCCATTAGCAACTGTTGAACCTCCCACTGACTCCACCACTGAAGATCAACTGATGATTAGAGCAGATATTGCACTGTTTTCTGATGAAAACTTTCTACATAGATGCTATCTCTCCAACATTGAATCCAAAGACGCTCAGGAAGCCCTTCAAGATGTGAATTGGGTCTCCGCTATGCAAGAGGAACTGAATGAATTCACAAGGAACCAAGTTTGGGAACTTGTTGATCGTCCTAGGCATCAAGGCGTTATTGGTGTGAAATGGGTCTTCAAGAACAAAAAAGACGAGCTAGGAGAAGTTGTTCGAAACAAGGCTAGACTGGTTGCCAAAGGTTACTGTCAAGAAGAAGGCATTGACTTCGATGAAACCTTTGCCCCAGTTGCCAGATTGGAAGCTATCAGACTCTTCCTTGCCTATGCAGCTCACATGAAGTTCAAAGTCTATCAAATGGACGTCAAGAGTGCATTCCTGAACGGCGTACTGAAGGAAGAAGTCTGCGTGGAACAACCACCAGGCTTTGAAACTGACTACACCAAAGTGTATAAGCTACACAAGGCTCTTTATAGGCTGAAACAAGCTCCTAGAGCTTGGTATGACACTTTGTCTGTTTTTCTTATTGATTCAAGTTTCAAGCAAGGATCAGTGGATAGAACTCTATTCACAATCAAGTATAAAGGAGACATATTAATCGTTCAGATTTATGTTGATGATATTATATTTGGTTCGAAGTCTCAGATGTTTTGTGACAAATTTGCCAAGTTGATGAAGACTCAATATCAAATGTCTATGATGGGAGAGATGGGATTCTTCCTAGGATTCCAGATCAAGCAGTCCCCTGAAGGCATCTTCATCAACCAAGCAAAATACACAAAAGAACTGATCAGCAAATTTGGCGTTCAGAATAGCAAAGCTGTGAAGATTCCAATGAACACCAATGGAAGGATAGAACCAGATCCTGAAGGAAAGCCAGTCAATCAAACTGAGTATAGAGGAATCATTGGATCCCTTCTATATCTCACTGCCAGCAGGCCAGACATCACCTTTGCCGTTGGAGTGTGTGCTCGCTATCAAGCAAATCCAAAGGAGTCACATATGGAAGCTACAAAGAAGATTTTGCGTTACCTGAAGGGCACACTAAATCTTGGCTTATGGTACCCTTCAGATGATAACTTAGAACTAACTGGTTATTCTGATGCTGATTTTGCAGGTTGCAAACTGGATAGGAAATCCACCTCTGGTACCTGTCAGTTCTTGGGAAACAAGCTCATAAGTTGGTTCTCCAAGAAGCAGACTTCAATTGCAACATCAACTACTGAAGCTGAATATATGGCTGCTGGAAGTTGCTGCTCTCAGATTCTCTGGTTAAAGCAACAACTCAGAGATTATGAAGTGCCTACCACTCAGGTTGCAATATATTGTGACAGTTCAAGTGCCATTGCTATCACTCAGAATCCAGTTCTACATACAAGATGCAAGCACGTGGACATCAGGCATCACTTCATACGAGATCACGTTGAAAAGAAGGATGTCACCATTGAGAAGATCCATACTGACATTCAACGAGAAGACATCCTCACCAAGCCACTGGAAGAAGCTAGATTCAAAATGCTAAGTGGAAGACTTGGGTTATTGAATCCAGACCTCTCCTAAAAGGGTATTCACTGAAGGTACAATCCTAAACCCTATTCAACTGATGTCTTAAAGATTCATTGACTCAGTATCCTTAGTATACTGAAGTCATGATCATAATAAGACACAAAACAATGTGATGATTACACTATGGGTAACTCTACATAGTTATCTCAGATATGAAATCATCATACATTGCAGACTACTTGTTGTAACTAACTTTGCAGGTCACTGAAGTTTACAAGGTTCAAGTCTACTGAAATTCAGAATCTGAAGTTTTTACAAAGTCAAATCTGAACACTGAACTTCAGAATCTGAAGTTTTACGAAGGCAAAGTCCAAGATGTTACCTCAACTGAAGTTCAGAAGTCAAACCTGAAATCCTAAGTCCACTGAAGTTTTACAAAGTCAAATCTGAAATATCTCTCCACGTGGCACAAATCTGAAGTTCTACACACATTTCAGAATCTGAAATCACCACTGAAAGGGAGTCACTCAGTTGTTAGTATCAACAACTGAAGTTAAACACTTGTATTTATTTCACGCATTTATTGCTCTAAGTGTTTCTCTCTTTAATTCTGAACTAAATGTCAAAAGCGTAATTTATGTTTTAGCGTACCTCGATTATCGCAACTTATTTGATACGCTATCTCTCGCATTAAATGCGTATCAGAATTGAACAGTAAAAAGCGAATGTACTTGAGTGCTATTTTTATATAATTTGACTTTCGGGCTAATCAAACGTCGCGCGTGCATTTCACGTTCTTTACTTTTCCGCTCATTCTACGTCTAGACTACGTGGCTTTCCCCTGAACGTCGATCTCAGTAAACATGCAACCATATCCAACCGTTGATTTCATTATATATAAACATCTCTTCTCCGACGGTTAAACACTTTTGCATCTGCCTTTACTTAAAGCCTTACGCTAATTCTCTCATTCTCTATCTCATACTCTCTGATTACTGAATCTGTGTGCTCTCTACCCGTTGATAATTCTTGTGTGTTCTTTCCATCTTCAAATGTATATGCTTTCTCTTGTTTAATACTTTGGTATATTATATCTTGCATACTGAACGCTTTAAGTAACTAAGAACACTGTCTTCACTTTCAGATTATAATCATGGGTAAGAAGCCACTCCCTCCTGCATTGACCATGTCTCAACTTTGCCAACGACTCTTCCCAGAGTCCACGGCCATTTACTCACAAACTGACGTAGATCAGGCCAAGACCATTTTTGAACTGATCAAGTCAGCTGGTCTAGATACTCTCACCTCTCTTCGCCTGAAAAATATGTATTCTGAAGAGATGGTTTCATTCTTCATCTCCTTGGTATATGATGGCGACCAGTTGGTGACTTCTCTGCAAGTCCGCATCAAGAACAAAGAAACTGGCGCTATCGAACTGAAGCCCGTCACCCTCAACATTACTAAAATGCTTCAGTCAGTCTTCAAACTGAAGAACAAGGGCAAGAAGAATCCAAATCAGTTTATCAAGTATAAGGATGACATTCAGTCATTCTTTGAGGAGATTCAGGCGGATGGCCAACCTCGCCCTTTCAGTACAGCAAACAACAACAAAAGTTTCATTCGCCCTGAACTACACCTTCTTCTCGATGTAGTTCAGATGTGCATCCTTGGGAAGAAGTCTTCCCATGAGCAGCTTAGCTGGCAGAAGCTGAGCCTGATGCACAGCATCTATGAGACCGACGGATCCAACTGGGTCGCGGTCATGGAGGAGCTTCTTATGGCTGAAGCTCATAAACTGAAGGAAGTGCCCGATGGCATTACCATGACTGGCATTGACACACTGAACCTTGTCACTAAGGTTTCAGTTCTGATTGAGGCGCGTTTTAAGAACGCAGAAAAACTTTTTCCAGGATCTACTCCATTTGAACAGAAACTTCTGTTCAGTTCCAATCTGGATGTTCTTACATCCATGCATGGGAAGGTGAAAGCCCTTCAGATGGAGGCCAACATTCCATCCCCTGAGGCGGACCCCATTCTCGCCGTGGAAGACTACGATGAAACTGCCCCTTCATCTCCTCCTAAGGTATCTCCTGTGAAGACAAAGAAGAAAAGGAACCCTCCTAAACGCCCTGCAGGCGTGCTGAAACTAAAGAAGCCAGTTCAGGCTTTAGTTGATGAAAAATCACCCACTCCCTCGGAGGACGAGGCCCCAGAGTTCAAATTGGTTAAGCGAACGCGTCGCTCCCTCGTCCTGGTAGCTGATCTCCAGAGTCAATCATCTCCTGATGACTCTCTTTCTCTCACTGAAGTTCTCAAGACTTCAGGTTTGCCTCCCTCTCCTCCTAAGTCTCCTTCTCCTCCTCTCACTCCCACTGAAACCATCATTTTACCCCAGCAACCACCATCTCCTCAACCTCAACTCAACAAAACCATCCCTTCTTCACCTCCCACTGAACCTTCTCCACCTCACACTGAACAACCCCAAACAACTGAGCCCTCTGACACCCTGCCAACTACAACTCCACCTCTTATCCCTACTCCCTCTTTCACAGAAATCCCTCATGAATCCCCAACTCAAGAACCTCAGACCAACTCTCCATCACCTTCTCACACTTCTCCAACTCACCAAAACACCCCACCTGAACCCACGACTGAACCTTTAAATGAACCTCCAACTGAACCCCCAACTGAACCATCCACTCAACCACCCTCTGAAACTAAAATTCCACGTACTAAAACACACACCCATACCTCCACCTCAGAACCCATTGAACCCTTTGCAACTCCTGCTCATCAATATCTCAATAATCTTGAGTTGCAATCTATCCAACACCTCACCGCCAATTTTCGTGAACTCTTTAACCATCCTTCCCTAGCTGCCCTCTGTCAGCGCCTCTGGACATGGCGTTCGTACCGTTTTTTGGACTCTACGGCATTGGAATTCAAAACCCAACTCCATGGTATGAGCTCTATTCTTTCTGAAGAGCATGAGCTCCGTACTTGCTTTCAATTCACTGATTCCCGTGACGCATTCCTTAATGCCGAGGCATACATTGAGGACCAGATTGAGCATGCTGAGGCTGATGCTGGCCGTTCGTATATTCGCAAACTATCCTCCTCCAAAGCTGCTGCCTCCTCTACTCCTACAGTTTCTCTGGCCGTTGTGCTATCTTCTTTTGTCCATGAGACTCATTCCTCATATGCTGCCTTTATCCAAGCGCATAGATCGTTTATTGCCACTGAACTCAAGAAGCATTCTGATGCTGAGAGTTCCCGCATGATTAATCAAACAGGTGCCATTGTCAACGCCCTCCAGGCCTCTTATTCAAAGAAACTTGAAGCACATTCTCTCCACCTTCAGAAAACCATTGATGTGCTCACTGAAGAAAATGCAAATCTGAAGAAGCAACTCTCTGAACTCTGTGCTGACATTCCCAATCAGATTCAACAGGCACTGAAATCTCAACTTCCCATCCTGACTGACTCAGTACAGAAAGAGATCAGTGCGCGAACTTCTGACTCTTCCAAGATCAAAAAGCTCATACTCTCTTGCAACCATTATCGCGCCAACACTTACTCTCTTCGATCTGAATTTGATAAAGCTATCCAAGAGCTATCTTCTCTTCATGCTGCACTTGATCAAGTATCCTCTACCAGTACTGATCATGCCAAATCTATTGCTCGACAACGCAGGCGCATGAGTAAAACATTCAAACATGCTGCCTCAGGCTATGTTCTTGCCGAGAAAGCTAAAGCCATCGCTGATTCCGCTCTTGCACAGGCTGAAAAGGCCCAAACCACTGCTAATGCTGCTCGTCTGAATGCCACTGCAGCTCAGTCTCGTGCTCAATCTTCTCTTGGTCTTCCTTCTTCTTCCATAACTTCATCTGACTATCTCCTGAAGATGGACCTCATCATAGCTGACTGTCGCGCTCGCCTCTCGCACTTAGAAGGCTTCTACCAATCACTTTCTGACACAAACAATCTAGAGATTAACTTTCCTCAAGTTCCAGCTCTCCTCTGGCATGCTGACCAAATTCTGAAAGATGCCTATGATGCTGCCAATAAGGGGGAAGGACAGGAACCTGAAAACCCTGCGCAAACAAATGAAGAAAAAGAAAAAGAAGAAAATGAAGAACGGGAAGAAACTCCTGATATTGACTTAACAAATGATGACAAAGAGTGATCCCAGTAAATGACAAGGACGGACTTTCAGTTACCGTGCCTTTTGTTCTGAACTTTTGTATTTCACTCTGTACTGAAACTCACTCTGTACTGAAATATTCTTATGAATGAAATACAATTTTTGTCTATCTTTGATCTCAACCTGATGACAATCTTCTAGTTGTCCAGGCTCTGATTATATTTTTTTTGGTTTGATATATTTAACTGATTAACTAACCCATCTTATCTTATAGATTAAGTGTTCTCCAGTTTAGGGGGAATTTCTTAACTTAGATAGATGTTTTCAGGTTATGTATTGGCATAATCAAAAAGGGGAAAATTGTTGGGAAATATTTTAAGTGTTTTGATTCAGATTCCAATACCTCCCCTGAAAGATGTAATAAGACCAATACTGAATCTTAGTGTTTTGTCTAAGAACTCATATGTTAGGGAGTTCTAATTTTTCAGGTACACTGAAGGACATCTCCACTGAAGATTCAAGACATTCCAATACTGAAGGACCTCTCTACTGAAGTCTCCCCTGCAGTATTGAAGTTGAAGTTAGAAGCAAAGTCTACTTGCCACTGAAGTTCACTTCTGAAGTCTACACTGAAGTCCAAAACTGAAGTATCCACTGAGTGTTAGCCTAGTTCGTAGGTACTTCCATTTATGGAAAAAATCTCAGTAGGTAAACAAAATCTTTCTGCAGACACCAAAAATGGCAAAAAGGACGAAGACTCCAACGGGAAGAATTCAAATGAAGCTCTATCTCACAAACGGCTATATCTTTGAGAGAGCACTATAAATACCCCGCTGCTTCAAACACTTCAAGACACCGGTTACCCTGCTTTTAACACGCTATCGCATTCATCACCCTCAAACTTTCAGTTAGAACACCTAGCTTTCAGATTCTATATTCTAGTGTTCTTAGCGATAATATCTTGTAACCGAAGAGTGATCAGACTTATTTAGTCTACTTCAAGATCACTGTAAGATCATCTCCATTAAGTTGGAAACTCTCGACTAACATCGAGTACTCGTGGACGTAGGAGTTTTTATCTTTGAACCACGCAAACCAAATCACTGTCTCTCTCTCTCTCATTTATTTTCAGTATTTCCAATTTATTGCTTATCATCAACTGAATACTGATTAATAGAAAAGAGAAACTCTGCATTAAGTTTTCTGAAGTAAACGAGTAAAGATTTAAAACCACCACATTCCGCACAACACTTAAGATATTAGTCCATCAGTCAAACACTCAGTGTAGGCTGAAGGATTCCTATCTAAAGTATATCTCTCTCACTGAAGCACCTCCCTTCAGTTCAGGAGCCACTCAAAGTTTTTAAACTTGTAAAATCTGACTGGTGTATTCCCCCCCATACACTCAGTTCACTCGTTTCGGGACCAACAGAACTTTAATCTTCGCACCAACTTTAACACTAAATAACCTACATTCAATTACGGAGACCAGACGTAAAAACAAACCAAAATATAACATAAAATGAACCTAAAGTTATGGAACGAGGCTCAAAATGTCGTGTAAAAACACAATAAGAACACACCAAACAATATGATCTACCTTTTATTGTTTCTCCCCGAGTTCCATTTGCCGTGATGTTATATAGATAGAAGAGGAGGAACGGCCTAATGTACATGGCTAGTCTAGAATAATTGGGCCTTTTGGGCTATTATCAAAAATGAAAAGAGATTCAATTTTCTTCGCCATATTTATGAATTATTTAATTAATAAGTAACGAATTTTAAATTTTTTATATACACGCTCTTTTGTCTGCAAATTATTTGTGTGCCCGGTTTCATCTTTAAATATATGGATATAGAAATGGCGCGCTCTCAACTTTATTCTCATTGACATGATGAGTCGGGACACCTTTCAATGTCTCAATATTACTCCCTTCGTCTACGAAAATACTTTACATTTTACTATCTTGATCCATCCAAAAAACATCTTTACATAGATTTAAGATGAAATATTTGTTGGGCTTGCTTATTCTGAAGGATTGATTGCTTCTGAGAGATGATTGTTGCAATGAAGTCCAGATGGAGGATGCCTTGTTATTAAATCACAAGTACCATTCAACTTTTCCCTTTTCATGTTAGTTCAGTTTACTGTTGTTGGTATTCAGTTTCCTGCTCTTTTAGTTGTTTGTGATCCAATTCATATTTCATGTTGAAAATTTACATTTCAACTATATCCTCAAACTTAATAGGTCAAGAACAACTCAACTTCTTCAACACTACAGAATATAGCATTTAAATAAATAAGACGTTATTAGTAAATGAAAAATATATGAATAATACTCGAATCCAAATTGACAAAAAACCAAAATCCCTCTTACAAAAATCGTGACAAGTTATCAACGGTTAAATAATTTAAACCAACATCTGGAATCAAATTTTTTTTTCTACCCTCTCAGGATTAGAAATGATAGTGAAGAAAAGAAGCTAGATACTGATATAGATTGAATGAACTCTATTTGGCAGCAGTAGCTGCAGAACCTGCTCCAGGACCAGCAGGGTTCAGCTCATCCCAAGCTTCAATCCATGTCACCATAGCCTCAGCGAGTTTCGTGAAGTAGGGATCGATTTCCGAAAGTTTTGCCTTCACTTGTATTGCCAGTTCAATGTAGCATTGCTGCACAGTTGTGCACTCCTTCGGTAGCTTCACCGACTGGAAAAATGGGATGATATCTTCCTGCCAGTAGATCCCTTTGTATTCCTTCTTCAGATTCACAAACGGGTTGCTCGCCTTGCTGTGCCATATGTAGGGCAAACCAGTCTTGATGCCGAGATTCAAGTGATCACATATCACCTACAAGAATAGAAAGTATCTTAACATCCTCTTCAATATGTATATGTCGATTTGAGCTGTAATATATCAACAAACAACAAGATTTGAAAGTATGGGTCTTAAAGATGTATATGTACATCTGATGCATTTACAGGTTGAGAAATGAAAAATCAAAATAGATGGAGTCCTTTCTTTCCCAAAAGTCACCCTTGATCGTGAAATATCGATTGCTTGTTGAACCCTGTGAATTGCGTGACAGCCTCTGTGTTAACATGCCTCTGTTACACCGGTTGGAGATCAACTCAACCAAGGTGATGCCTTTTGGTCTAAAGAATGCAACATTGGCATAAAAAAAGTAGAAATATGTAGCATCTATAGATGAACGAAAACGTCATGCTTGAATGAAAAAGTGACAACATGTTTAGAAGTAAAGAACCTTGGTGCACCAGCCAGCCCACATATCGTCGTATCGCCCAATTGGCTGACCGTCTCCCATGAGTCCAAAGTACATTGCAGGGCCGATTAGTTCACGGTCAAATCCCAAATTCATTCCACACATGGGGAAGAGGGTGCCCTTGGGGATTGTCATGACAGCATCCACATATCTAGAAACACATTGATCAAAAACATGTTAATAATAATGAGATGTTGATGTACTCCAAACTTATAACCAGTTTGAACGTGCCTGGTATTCCTCTCACGGGGCTTAACAAGCTGAGTGGGAGCATCGTAATCGGGGATGTTGAGCCAAAGACCATGAGAAACAGCAGTCGGAATACCCTCGCGCATGCTGAAAGGATAGCCTCGAACAAAGTCTGCACCTTCCCTGTACGGGTCGTATAAAGTATTGAAGAAATGGGGAGTGGATGGACTCAAGAGGTTCTTTATGTGCTGTTCGAGAGCGTTGATATCTTTTCCCGTTGGGTCTTTGGCTACCTGCACATTAGCGACAAGAGAAACACCATCAGTAAATGATTCATCAGTCAATAATGTTACAAAGTTGTTCTGCTTTAACAGCATCAAATAGCATGAGCATACGTATATAATTCTTCACAGTATGCAGAATGAAGCTTTAGATCTACACTTTTCTCAAGTAAAAACCAGTAGAATACTATAATGTATGTGTGATGTACGGCTTGATATAGTTACCAAAATCAAGCTGATAGCAAAACCCTTTGAAAAGAAACATCGTTCATATCAAAGCATAGAGATAGAATATTAGTACAAATTACTTACGTAAGAACATTTCATAGTGACATAGTCGCCAACTTATTTTCAAAGTCTACTACATTTAACGATCTAAGGTGAAAATAAAAATTAATTTCTAATTAACAGCAATCAACAAAATTTGCATGAACGAACTAGAAACTAGCAAAAGCAAATACGAAAGACGGATCCACCGTCAAAATCCCAAAAGTAATTAAAATTTTCATTAACCAGCATAAACCCAGAAACCCACATTAACCCCAAAGTTACCCCACTCCTCAACGATTGAAACATGAAAAAGATCCATCTTTTTTTCACTCCATTCAACACCAACGATGCACAAAATAGGAGAAAGCAAAGATCCCGTCTTGGAAAGGAAAATCACTACAAAAAAAAAACATATGAAACATAAAGCAGAAAACTCAGAAAGGTTTAATTGAAACAGATTCATATACTCACAAAGCAATCGTCATCGATGGTGTAGATGTACTTCTTCTTGGATACCATGTAGCCGAAGCATCGGCAAGCAGAATCCTTGAAGGAGATGCAGGAGGCCTTGGGGCCCAGAATTCTGTTGATGTCGTTTCGATTGTAGAGTTCATAATCAAAACCCTCTGGGACCTTGATAGTTTTGGAGGGATCGCCATCTTGAACTATGATGAGATGGTACTGCTCGAAGAATGGCCTCCACATCTCCAAGAAATCGAGGTTTCGAATGGTTGGAATCACGATGTCTAACTCATCCTTCAGTATCGGCGTCAATTTCTGCTCCGCCATTGTTGCCCAGCGTGCGTCGATTGCGTTTAGAGAGAGAGGGAGAGGGCTGCTGTTTTCTCTTTGAGGTGGCTATTGCTGGTTTTATAGTGGGGAAGAAGAATTGAGTCTTTGAGGAGAATGGGATTAGTCTTTGGTCGTTGAAATTATACCAATTGAAATTTATTAATTATAAGTGCAATTAATTGCATCTTAATTATCTAATTAAACATATGTTTAATTTTTTTTTTAATTTTTTTTTCTCTTTTTGGAATGAAGGTGGTTTGAAAGAATTTACTAAAGAGCACAAATATCTCAATCTATAAATAGAAATTAGATTACCTAACTGAATTAGCTAGTCAACCCATTTTGGGGTTTTGTTGGCTGCAATTGAGTAACAAATATCTTAGCAAAAGAAAAAATAATCTCAATATGTGTTGCATAATACTCCATCCGTTACAATAAGCATGAAATAAAATTTTTGGTCACGGTTATTAAAAAGAGTGTATAAAGTAGTGTAAGAGTGCTAAAAGTGGTAGGATCCAAACCTTTTTAAAGAGATAACTTTTACTATTTTAAGAATGTCTCAAGACGTTCAAATAAGGAAATTGTGTCATGCTTAGTGGGACGGAGGTAGTACATCTTTCGTCATTTAATTCATTTCTTAAAAATATGCATCTTTTATTTTTGGACATGGTCTCGCCTTTAATTTAATTAAAAGTATGTATCTTTTACAATTAAAACACTTAATAATATATTTTTGTGGATCCCAATATCCACTATATTTTAAGTCAACAATATTTTATTAAAACCTCGGATCAAACGGTACATTTTTTTTTAAAGAACCTAGGATTATTTAAAAATCTATTAGTGCATTATTTGTTCTTTTTTGAAGTGTCAAGTAGGGAACTATTTGTCAAGCACTATGGATAATTATAGTAAAACATGGAAAGTTCCATCATGCATGAAATGCATTAAATTAAAGATTAAGATTTAATTTTACTAAAAAAAATTGTTCACAAAATGTAATTTAAAATTAATTTTATTTATAAAATTTAGAAATGTCTTTTGTTTGAAATGAATTGTAATCACTCTTTTAATACATTTCAAGTAAGTTGGAATTTTCCGTAAAACATCTTTTCATCGAATTTTTCAAAATTTGAATATCATAATCATTAGGGGTGAAAACGGATCGGATACGGGCGGATAGTGCTTGTCCCGTATCCTAATCCATATTTTTTTCTCGGATTCGGATTCGGATTCGAATACAGAAAAGCCGGATTCGGATACGAATTCGGATTATTCGGGATACGGACACGGGACGGATTCAGATCGGATTCAGATCGGATTCAGATAAATATAATCAGATAATATATTTCATACAAAAACTGTTGACACAATATTTTATAAAGAACTAATACAAATTATAAGAATTGTATCAATTAAAAAAATATATAATTTTTAGGATCGAGAAAGTACAAAATAAATTAAATAATTAAACACAAGTATCTACCAATAATAAAATATGCATCTTGAAATATAATTTGAGAATTCAAAATCGGCAAAAAGTAGTTTGCAAAGTTTAAAAACCATAAGTGTATCGTACAAATTTTGACATGTGAAGTGCTAACAAATATTACTAACTATTAAATAATAAATATTTTACACACATATATATATAATATAAATAATAAATATTTTAAAAATTCGGATATCCGTATTTGTTATGCGGATAATATCCGACAAAATACGGATAATTTCGGATACGGTCGGATATTATGTAATCGAATCGGATCCCGGATACGGATTCAAATTTTTAGATACGAATCCGAATTTGACCGGATCCGAATACGAATTTGACCGGATACTAATTTTCGGATTCGAATCCGAATTTGATCGGATACGGCTTCGGATCAGGCGGATATTATCCGCCCAGATTTCATCCCTAATAATCATACATAATATTGAACTTGAGATTTTTTAATATTAAAAAATTCATAATATCTCCATCCTCATCAAATGAACAACGAAAAAAGAAGAAAAGTACTACTTCCGTTCCGCTCGACTTACCTATTTTTATTTAAATAAATTTATTAAAATAATAAAAATGTGTCTAAATCAGTGCATTGAGATAGTGAGTATTTGAAAATAAAGCCTTTTTACAAAGTGATGATTAAATTTCCCAACCCTCCAATCAAACATCATCGAGCCGAGGCCAGGCCGACACAGACAAAAACCAAACAATTTGTCCACGTACAAATAGCCAATAGCCACAAAGCAAAAGCGTCAATAAATCACTTATTTTTAATAAACGTTTCATTTCATCTCACTCTAAAATAAATCCCACTATTGTAAGAAAAAGTAGAAAAACAAGCCACCGACGAGGGATGCAAGAACCAATTTAGTTGGCTTTGAAGTTCCCACATAATTATTGTATAAAATTTAGTACTACTACACAAAGCTACGTGTTGGCCATGAGAGGATCGAATTAAATAAGTCACCTCCCCCCACATGAAATGAAATGATGTACTTTTATTTTATTTTGCATTGTACAAATTACTAGTGAATTTCAGCTGTCTGCTAGGAGGTGTACAAATACATACTTAGAAAGGACTAATAGAAGAACATGCATGGACTATTTGTGTGTTGCTAGAACGTGGGAAGACAGCAAATTGTCACCCTTTTGTTGCTACATTTAAATCTTTATGCACGTAGTTTTACACGTTCTATATATTACTCTTACACTCCCACTAAATTTGACACAGTTTTTTCATTGGACGTCCCACTAAAAATGACATATTTCAAAAATAGTAAAAGTTATCTTTTCAAAAAGGTGTATTATATTTATCACTCTTACACTATTTTATACACTCTCCTTAATAATCGTGCTCAAAAATTTTGTGTCATCCTTATTGGGACGGGGGAGTACTTAAATTTTAGATGTTTCCCGATTATAAATTAAGGCTTAAGACATGTAAGCTTGTCTCGGCATGTGGCACAATTACACAAAGATTCTCTTGATTGTTTAAATTATATATGTTTATGAATGTTGTGTGACCTGAATTTGTAGAACAAGAGGATGACTATGAATATGATAAGAATTTGGAAAATTTCGGTCCGACTTGCTGAGTTTCGATAGGATTCGTAATCCTAATTTGTTAAAAAAATTTCCAGATCGGGAAATAAACTTGAGGTTTGGAAAATTTAGAGATAAGGAGTTTCGAATCCCAATCAAACTATGTCAACCTTCTAAAATTAATTTCAATTTTTATTAAAAATTAAAATTATAAATTACAATCATAATACAAAAAAGGGTTAATGGTTCAAAATAACAATTTTTTTAGAAAAAGATAAATAATAGCCTTTCGGATAAAAAGATAAAATATAATTATATCAAAAGCGAGAGGCCGATATAATGAGATTAGTGTTTCATGATTCTTAACCTGTTACAGTTAAAACTTTTACATACTCCCGTGAGTATAAGTAGAAAGGGGTGTAAGATTTATGATCCATGATCAAAAAATATATAGATGTAGAATTACTCTTAATCTACCTATGGTCAACTCAGTAACATGCAGTTGCAACATAATCAGATTCTTTAGGGTCAAGATCTGGGTATAATAAATATGTTCTGACTATGTAAATGTGGAAGAAGGCCATCAAAATCTAGTTTCTGAATTACAATCATATCTAAAATTTTCAGCATTCATGTACCAGACCTCCACATCAATCAAAATTACAAGATCATTAGCACAATTTGTTTGCTAGCATGTTCTTGTCTTACCTCAATTTGACAACATTTGCGTCATTATCCCAAATCATCAAAAATAGAAGGAAATACAACGTGCACATATGTAGGCAAATAATCAATTTGTGCAACAATAGTCTACACAACAATATATTGAAACATTTATCTTCAATTCCAAAAGGAATCAAATTAATAAAAATAAATCAATTTCAAAACTTATCTGAAGTTTGGCAGAAGCATACGAAATCACCAAAAGCAATGAACTAATAATGTTTAAAGGGATTACTCGTTTGACGTGCGATTAACAATTTAAATCATAAAAAATGGAAGGGGAAAATATATAACATGTCTAAAGTAAATAAATGGAACATGTTTGCTTAATTAATGAGAGCAAAGGAAAAAAAAGGTAAGGCAATATCACATCTAAGTTGCTGACGTTAAGACCATTCTTAGAGGGTGTTTGGGTAAGTTTATTTTAAAGAGCTTATAAGCTGTCAATGTGTTTAGATAAACGAGCTTATAAGCTCTTTTAAAGTGATATAAAAGATTATTTATGTAATTTTGTTGCACCTTATAAGTTCGTGGAAAAATAAGTTGTGGTAGAACTACTTATTTTTTAAACATTTTACAAGTTCAAAGAGCTTATTTTTACAACTTATAAGTTTTCAAACAGCTTAATTTGACAAACACTTTGAAATAGCTTATAAGCTCAGCTAAACACCCCCTTAGTGTAGTCGGCAAGACAAAAGAATGATGTTGGGATAATCCCAAAACCTTGTACTCCATAAATCACAATTTCGTGACCATAATTCCTAAAATAATATCGAAGAAGAGTGAGAATTTACACTCTAAGTGCATGCAACAAAACACATATTCATACACACATAAGTAGAAATGAACATCAATCCTAAAATTATACTTCAATGATCAATTCTTCTGTCTGCAATTTTATTTTGCTACATGTGGTTTGGCTCTTATTCATCTCCTTTTCTAGTCTGTGAGCAATTTGTTTGAAAAGGTTTATTAAGTGACATGAAACCAGGATGGCGCATATGAATGTATTTTGGTATATTAATTATCCAATTTATGTTCCATATTGGTGAAATCAATTGTAATATATAGATATATAACACATGTTTCTATGAATCTGTAGTTTTATTTATATAACAGGGGATAGATAGGTACTCCAGATTGGTAGAGATTAATACATTGAGAGTTACGATCATGAAAAAAATCAATTTGGGAAAAATAACAAAACTAGCCGCTGATTCCGTTATTTCTCATTTTAGAACGCATAAAAAATCAAATAATAAATTTGAGGGAAGTACACGATTCTTTCAAATCACAGTAATTAATTGGTAGAGACTCGTGCTGACAATGTGTTGTAATATCTCGATTAAATTGAGCAAATAATATCGAGAGAAAGGTAAAAGAAGAAAATGAGAGACAACACACAGAAACAAACGATAGGGTGTACAAACCCTAAACTTTATTCCCATATATATAGCTGGTTCACTTTACAAAAAATATACATAAATAAATACAAATAAATAAATAATTTAAATAGTAATGTTCATAAAACAATATTATTTATAACATATTCAATTAGTTTTAAAATTATACACTATTTCATCACATTTGATTATAATTGCATGCACAAAAATTAATATATATATATATATATATATATATATTTATAATATTCCAATGGGACTTGGAAAATTAAAATTTTATAATCATATAAAAATAAGGATTAAACTTTATTTTTTTCTGTTTTAAATTTTCATTTATAAAATTATATATTAAAAATGGTAAAGAAATTTAGTCATTAATTTTTACAATCAACCAATTAATAAAATTGTTACAATAATTATATTATTTCCGAATACCAAATTTAATTGTGACTATATATATATTTGAAGTTACAACTACGCAGGCAGAAAAAGCATACAGTTTAATTGTGTTTTGTTCTTATTGTCTCAACAAGATGATTGAATATAGTTTTTTTTAGCAGCCTTCAACTATAGATGAGATTGGAAAAAGATGCCACTTTTATCGATGCATACACTATTGTAGTTGATATATGACAATATTTCCACAAGTTGCATACAAATGATGGTAGAAAATTTCAGATATAGAAGGAGCTTCGCAAATTCAAAATAAATATAAATAACAACATATTTTCATCAATAATATATATTAATTTTTCTTAATTTAAAACAATAGGATAATTTTTGCAATCGAGTTTGTGTAAAAACCAGATATTCAAAAATAGGTCTTCATTTGCAAAATTTTCTTCATACATATAAAATCCAGAAAATTATATTATTTGATCTTCCTTTTTAATATTTTATGTGGACCAACATGTTGTGAAGATATATAATAGATTAATGACGTATTATCCAAATTTTTTTTGCAACGCGTGCTATGCATTGAATTTTCCAGATAGGGAATAGGTAAATAGCATCATTGAGACGAGTCTATGTAATACAACTCCGTTCTCTACAAAGAGAGACGCATTCTATTTTGGGATGTCCTCTCCAAAGAGAGACATTTCTCAAAATGGAAAAAATAAGGGATGTTAAATGGTAATAAAAGTGAAATTAGTGTTTTTTTTCTTTAAAAATACTCCAACACTTTAAAAGCTTAAATAAAGATTTTTAATTTGTGTCCGGAAAAAATATATCTTTCTTTGGGAAGCATGGAGTGGTGCATTGCAATCACTCGGACATTTGTTTAACAATCTTCTGTTGACGAAATTTAGAAGATTGTTTGAGAAAAATATTGAAAACAATTACATTAATATATTATATAAACTCAACGAAACCACTTGAGAATATTATGTAAAAATTGTGTCTTCACTGAGTTGGAAAATATTATGCAAAGACCTGGTCATAGAGCCTGCAGAGTTTTTGTAAAATATCATATCTCGATGCCAAGTACTTTTGCAGATAAATAATAGTATATCCTTCCACAAATTTGTTACTCCATTTCTATTTTTTTGCAAGTGAACCTCCACTCACCGCACATAATTCAATTAAATATAATAAATTAAATGTGACTTAAACTCCACTCAATACATAATATATTTTAAGTCAAATTACTTTATTAAGATGCATGTCAAATCAAAGTGAGTAGAAATTAGCGAGCATAGGTAGTAGTTAAGACAAAGCATGCTAAAAAAAACTCTGGTGGTATGTGAGGTCAGTCGTTAATCTGGAAGCGGAGTCGTTTCATCATCATTTCACTCTTGATGTTTTCAATATTATTGTATTTGTTAATTTTAAAACTACAATGATTACGAAATAAAAATAAAATATTTATATTATTATATGAAACTACAAAATGTCATGGTTTTCCAATTCAAAATTAAAATTAAATTTTTAATTTCTTTAATTATTAATATTTTCATAAGTTTTAATGTGTTACTCCATCTATCCACCAATGTTCTTCCCATTTTGACCCGACACGTGTTTTAATAAAATAAGTTAACTTTGGTTGGTAAAGGATAAAGTGATGGTAAAATGTAGTGAGTGGAAAATGAGATTCACAAAAAGTTATATGATGTGTAATGTATTGTGAGTAGATAATGAGATCCACATTAAAGTGTAGTGAGTGAAAAGGGATTGTAAAAAATAGAAAGAAAAGTGGGAAAAACTTGGTGAACAGAAGGAGTATTATAAATTATAAAAATATTACTCTTTATAAAATAACAAATAAATTGAATCACACCCAAGCCAATCAATTTTTTTTGTCAATCAATTAAAATAAGAAATAAATTAAAATCCGTCATAATAAAATCTAACGTTGAATCATTAAAATAAAATATTTTATTCATAATATTTTCTATAAGTAAAACTATTTATTGTGAAAAAAATTATTAAATTTATTAAATTAAAAAAGATACATTATATGAACGGGTAAAATTCGTTCACCCAGCTCAGCCAATAAAAGACTAGATTGGATGTTATATTTATAGGTTCGAAAATGATAGGACGAGTTTGGTACTTGAAATTGTGCAATGTATTTTTAGTGTATTGGATATTTGTACATATTTTTCAAATTATAATTTTTTTACATGTAGATTAATTAAAGCAGACATTTTTTTAATTTTACTTAGCATATATTTAATATTTAATGTGATCATAATATTTTTTTTTATTAATTAATTTATCCGTTCCATTTTAATTGACACGTTTTATATTCAATACCTAATAATAATATTATAATAATAAAATATTTCAACTGAAATGGATAGGAGGGAGTACTATATAAAAATTATATTGATTATAAAAATGACAAAAGAATAATATATAAGAAAAGAAAATGAAATAGACCTCTAATAAGGAGAAGAAACTGCAAATTATTTTGGAACAATGATAATATTATAATATTATTTTTATATTTGTTGGGAAATATTTATAAGGGTTTTGATTCAAATTTCAATACCTCCTGAAGGATTCAAGACTGAAGTTTCAAGACTAATATTGAAGTGTTCCATAACTCAGTTCTCAAGCCAACATTGAAGGACCATACTACTGAAGTCATGTCCTGAAGTATTGAAGTTGAAGTTATTTGAAGCATGAAGATAATGTTCACTGAAGCTCTGCACTGAAGTCTCCACTTAAGTCACGCTTGCCACTGAATGTCATGCTACTCTATAGGTATTACCACTTTTAGAAAAGATCTCATTAGGTGAAGCAAATCTTGTTACAGACACTAAAAATGGTAAAAAGGACGACGACTCCAACGGGAAGAAATTCAAATGCTACGGACGAAGCTCTCTCTCACAACATATATATTCTTGAGAGTGTCCTATAAATACCCCGCTGCTTCAAACGCTTCAAACACCGGTTACCAAGCTTTCATACGCATTCAAGCTCTCAAATCTCTCAAGCTTTCTATCGCTCTCAGATTTCAGATTCTAGAATGCTCAAGCTCTATTTCACCTTTCTTAGTGTGTTCTTAAGTATCGATATACATTGTAACCGAAGAATAGATCTAGCTTAGACTTAGTCTTTAGCTGGAAGTGATCAGACACTCTTGTTCATCTAACCTTCAAGATTGATCATTGTAAGACACCACTCCATTTAGTTGGAAACCCTCGACTCACATCAAGACTTGTGGACGTAGGAGTTTTTATCTCCGAACCAGGCAAACCAAACTTTGTGTCTTCTCTATTTACTTTTAATATTTATTCTCTAACACTATATTCATCAACTGAATACTGATTAATAACAAAATTGAACATTAACATTAAGTTTTTATGATAAACGAGTAAGCTTTTAAACCACCACTTCTGCATTGCATACTTAAGATATTAGTTCATTAGTCAGACACTAAGTGTATACCGAAGGATTTCTATCTGGAGTTATACTCTAAACTAAAGCTATATCCCTTCAGATCTGAGCTTACACTGAAACTTTCTTTTAATCTGAAAAAGTTTTAACTGGTGTATTCCCCCCCTCTCATACACTCAGTATACTCGTTTCGGGACTAACAAGTGATATTAGAGCAGTGTGTTTAAGGTCATTTTAAACCGATGTTTTAGAAAATCTTATCTGTTCATTTGCATATCTATCTTTGTCATGGAAAGTACTCTCAAATTACCCATGTTCTCCATAGAAGATTATGACTACTGGAAGTACATAGTGTCTTCCTTCCTGAAGACACATCATGTCATAATGTGGGAAGTCATAACAATAGGTCCAATCAAGATAATGAAGACCTACCCTCAGGAGACAATTGAAGCAAGGGATCCAGGAACTGTATACAAGCCACTAACTGAATATACAGTGGAAGAAAAGAAAATTGGAGGCTTGGATGACTATGCCAAGCACATAATTTCAATCGCACTGGAGCAACCCATGCTAGTCCATGTACAACACTGCGAGACAGCTAGAGAGATGTGAGAAACTCTCAAGCAAATATGCGCAGGATCTGAAGAAATCAAGGAGAACAAACTAAGCCTTGAATGTCAAAAGTTTGATGCTTTATTGCATATGCCGGGAGAATCCATTAGTGAACTGGAACTGAGGATCATTCAGATATTAACAGCCATCAAAGCTTTAAACAACAAGAAGTACTCACAAATGGAGATAAACCTGAAGATTGTATGGTGTCTTCGACGTGAAGACTGGTTGCCATACCAAATCCAAATAAACGGGCGTTCAGACTTCAACACCCTCACCACAGCTGGTCTCTTCAGTATATTGAAGAACTATGAAGCCAGACAATGAATACTGGAAAGAACAAATCCAGTTCGTGACATTGTTCCGATCACAACCACTCAAGACTCAGTCGCTTTCAATGCCGACAAAAGTCCAGCCAAAGAGTCCAAACCTGAAGGACTAGATTTCGAAGGTATGTCAAATGCTGAACTAATGGAACAATATGTACTAATGGCCAAACATTTTGAACGTGCAGATCTCAGGATTGGCTGATACACGAAAATGTATAGAGATAATCGTACAAGAAGGGTCACACCACCCTCCACTGAAGCCACTACTTCCACTCAGGAAGGAACTGCCTCTCAGTCCAAGCCTGAAAGACCACATAGTAAAGGCGTTTGCTATGAATGTGGATCTCCAGATCACTTCAAACCTGACCGCCCAAACCTCAGTAAGAAGGAAAGGGACGATCTTAGGTTGCGAAGGGATCAACACAACGCAGAAAGGAAGGTGATGTTTGTTGAAGATTATCCAGATCAAATCAACGCACCTTCCAAAGTTGTTTATGAGAAGCATTTCTCAGATTCTTCAGATGATGAAGATTTAGGCTTGATGGCCACTGAGGATGAAGAGAAGTCTACTGAAGTGTACTGTTTGATGGACAACCATTCAACCGACTTCACTCCTCATGTAATATATGCTCATGTAATTCCAGAAGTATATGTTGATCCTAAAACTATCAATTCAATTACATCTGCATCCATTTCATCATCGCATTCTGAAGAACAATCCAAAACTGAGATTATCACAGTTGAGGATTTTAAGGACAATGAAGGGACAATCTCCCTGGAAGAATATGAGTTGTTAGCTGAAGATTTTCATAATCTTCAAGCTATCTTTGTGATTACCAAAGATGAAAACGAAGAGCTAACTTCTAAGTTGTCTAAAAAATCTGAAAAACATATTTAACAACTTACCCAGTGACAATCAAAAGGATGAACTTGTTGAGCGAGTTTGCAAAGAACTCAATGAGATCACTCTCAAGACTCAGGAATAAGAGCTCACTATCTCTAACATGAACAAAGACCTTGATACCAAAACTGAGGAGATCATGTTCCAAAGATCTCAAATCAAGGAACTGATTGAGAGAAATGAACTTCTATATGAAATGATAGATTATTATAAAGGAAAGGTCGAAACTTGGACCAAATCTGGATATACCAATCACACTTTGAGTGAATCTCAACGCCCACAGGGCAAATGACTTGGTTTTGCTCAAGATAGAGCAACAGTACCATTTCTCACTGTACCAAAACTGACATTTCCCATTATTTCATTTGTACAAGGACCAAATCACAATGAAGAAGAAATGTTGGCCACTGAGGTTGAGAAAGCTATTGAAACGGCTTCTAAGTCCCAAGGGAAGAAACCTATCACTGAAATAAACTCCAAGCTGAAAGCCAAAAGAGTGATCACTAATATTGAAGTGAGAACTCTATTGGACAAAGAGGCAAAGAAAGTTGCCACTGAGAACTTAAGGCAAAAGTTCAGGAAGAATACATCTCCTGAAACTGAAAAGCCAAACTTCGGGAAATGATCATTTCCTGAGGTTACAAAGAACAAAAGGAGAAAAGACAAGATTGTCTATCCTAAAAAGCATTCTAAAGTACAGAAGTCAAGGAAGGTTTCACCTGAAAGACATAATTACAGAAAACAAGTTCAGTCCACTGAACATCAAACATATTAGAGAGATTACAAGGGACAAAGCCCTAAATCTAAGTGTTCTCATTGCACATGTTCATCAAGTGGATCAAGTTCACAGAGCTATAACTAATGTAGATCAAACTCAAGAAGTTGGGATTTACCACCCAACTTTAGCTAATATAGATATGAACATGGGACTTCATCACCCAGTTCAGATTCTAATGGCTCAAGGCGAAGAAATTCTCGCTGGACTCCCCCAGTTCATTCCTATGAACCTAAAGGTTCAGTGAACACTGAAAAACGTTGGACTCAGAACTAACAAAGTACTAAAATGAATTTCAGGGCTGCATCTAAGCCTGAAGTCAACAAGAAATATGTACCAAAGAAGAGACAAGTCAAACATGAAAAGAAGACTATCTATGTCGACTTTCAGGGGAGACAAATCAAAGATGATTCAAACATTCGCATCATAAGGCAACAGTGGGTGCCAAAGCATAGCATGCATACTGAATCTAGATCTGGTTCTCAACTAGATCTTAAGACTCAGTAATTGCATGGGCTAGGACCAAGGAGAGGTGCACTGAAGGAGCATTCAAGCTGGATTATTGACAGTGGATGCTCAAGACACATGACTTTTCAAAAAGAAGCCATCTCCAACTATACTGAGAAATATGGACCTCATGTAACATTTGGTGATAACTCAAAAAGTTTCACTAAAGGATATGGTACTCTCATAATAGGGAATGTTTCTATAGATAATGTATTTTATATCTCTGGCATGAAGCACAATTTACTCTTAGTGAGTCAATTGTGTGATAAAAGTTTTAATGTTGTGTTTAGCAGGATAAACAGGAAATCTGATGAGGCTACTGTAATGAAAGGCTTCAGGGTTGGAAATATTTATGCTGCAGACTGGAAAACCACCTCCCATGAAACTTGCCTAGTCTCTAAAAGCGCCTCAGAGCAAAGCTAGTTTTGGCACAACAGACTGAGTCACCTGAACTTTAAAGTCATCAATAGACTTTCAAGACACAGTCTAGTTAGAGGAATGTCAAATCTTATCTTCGACAAAGATCACCTTTGCGGAGCATGCCAAAGTAGAAAACAAATCAAAGCTTCATTCAAATCCAAAGAAGCTCCATCAACTGAGAAGATTCTTCAACTCTTACACATAGACCACTCAGTGTCAATGGTAGAAAATATTGTCTTGTTATTACTGATGATTTTTCTTGTTATACTTGGACAGTGTTTCTTTTCCACAAGAATGAGACAATGGAGTGTATACCTGCTCTGCTAACAAAGCTGAAGAATCAGAAGTCTACAAACGTCATCACCATACACACTGATCGAGGAACTGAATTTTTCAATGCAAAGATTTCAAATTTTTGTGCGCAAATGGGGATTGAACATCAGACTTCAACTGCAAGAACTCCACAACAAAATTATAGACTTAAATTTATACGAGCAATGTTATGGACCGAAAGTTAAGGTCCTCGAAGTTTAGCGTGACATCTGAAATAAAAACTTATATTGGTCAAAATGGTGAATCATTACAAATAATATCTAAAAGCTCTATTTATAAAATTGAGAAAGATTTTTAAATTTTTACAATGTTCTAAAGTTTTCGAACAATCCAAAAGTTTTAGAAACTAGTCAGCTAGCAGGTTCCAAATAATTCTACAAAACTTTCTATAAATATGTACATTGTTCTACAATATTACAAAACTTTATACGATGTTTAAGATTCATCAAATAAATTATAAAAAATCCATATGTAGCCGAATCGAGATTTATTGCGTAGGCAGGGGATCACAAATGCGCTGGCTAGCCACTTCTTTTGTATTTGCAATTGAGGGTGCAGATAAATTATTTTCAATTTGTACATTTTTAATATTATAAAGGGATGAGAAAATAATGTACATATATATATTGTCTCTGAGTTTTTCTTTGGTATGAATAAACATTCAAAAATGATATTGTGTACGTATGATTATTAGAATTATTAAATTTATAGCTTATATAAATTGAAGCTTGATTCATTTATTTTATTTTTAAATTTAACACATAAATTAACAAATAAATGAATTTTAATTTTTGAATAATTTATAAATTTAATAATTGTAATAAGCATTTTTAAGATATTCCCAAAAAAAATTAATTGATAAAATAAAATAATATTAACGAAGGTAAAACTTGAATATGCTCATGAAATACATGAACAACATTAAAGTCGTACGACACGTCCATATCTCTGCCTGTATGTATAATTATGTTAATATTGCAGACTATATAACACCCAATATATTAAACAATATTTCGATATATAAGTATGGGGGCATGTTTCAAATTTATGAGCATAATAATTCTCTTAACCAAATGAGCTAATAGATTTTTTATTTATTTTTAAGTTTTTAACTAGTTAATAATTTCATTGTGTTTATAATGTTGAGTGACGTGTTTGATCTATGAATTCATCAGTTTATACATGTCTGGGTTTATCTCACTCAAATAAAATATATAATTATAACATTTAATATTACTTTATATTGATTTTTAAAATTTATAAATTCAAAATTAAGTTACATAATTTAAAAAATTTAAATTTTCAAATAATTATTAATTATAATTCCTTATATCATAATATTTTTTTAATTTTTAAAAATATTAAGTAAAATAATAAATCAAATTATGAGACCTAAATTATAAAATACAAATGTGCAACACATAATCTGGTTCCAAAATTGGTGTTCAATAAAAAGGAATACATTATCATCTTGTTCAGTTAATCATTTCCTAATACTTACTACCACTCTTTTCCTAAATTCAACGCGCCCGATACGACAAGTTTGATAACAATACTCAAAACAAAGAAATAAATTTCAAATATTTGATATAATATACTTCCTCTCCATCCCATTTTATTAGACACATTTCTATTTTTGACAAGTTTTAAAGTACAAAACTCTCTCCTCAAAAGTAATGAGAAAAAAAGGACTACATGTTACAAGTCGATATTGCCGATTCATGTGAAAAGGCGATGGTCGTAGCTCACATATTGTAGTTCCTAGTAAGAAACAAACCTACGGGCACGAAATCTTGACCAATGTATCTGGCAGCTCATGTTGACTTCTTTCAGAATCCAAACAAAGCCCCTCTCTGCTTACCCAACCTTAATCGGAACTTACTCAATAAGAAAATTAGGAAAATGTTGACTTTCATTACCTCTCGCCAAGCGTCTTTTCCAGTGTCCTTCTCTTTCACTGCTTCGGCCTCTCAATCCCGTTGCTCCTGAGCCCGTGGCAGGCACCAGCAACTTATCCAAATGTTATGAGCTGCTAAAGGATTGGTTTCTAGTTCGTTGATTAGCTATCCCCACTCGAACCAAGACAAAACTTTTACTTGTTCAAATAACAATTAATAATATGAGAGGTATCACCTTTTTCTCTTCTAAATTTGATTATTTAAATCATTCTTTATAACTAAATATTGATATCCGAGCCAAAAAAAATGCATCTAATAAAGTGCGACGGAGGGAGTATATTTTTTTAACAAGTACTTAATTTAACTTCTAGTCTAGTAGTAGTGGTAGAATTTGAACTTTAATTAGTACTGTCTCCAATCGATTTTAGTTGACACATTTTATAATCAACTGAGTTTATTATATAATAAAGCGTGCCAACTAAAATGGACCGAAGGGGATTATTACACTAACACATGCACCCTCGTCCCCATATACTATATTTCTTTTATCAAATTATAAGGAGCCAAATTTAGGTAAGATGATCCCATGTATACAACATAATAAACATTAAACATTTGAGCAAGATCATTTGCAATATTATATCAATCATGAAATATAGATTGTTATTCAATATATTGGCACCGCTCGATAAACCCCACGATCCGCTCGAACGATCCGTATGAATTTTCGAGCAATCCCTCATAATAAAGATTTTTTATTTGTTATTCATTTGAAATATGATTTTTTTTTTTTTTTTTTTTTGCTTAGTATTTAAATATTTTACGATACCATGAGTATATAATTTAAAGAAATTTATAGTTTGTAGGTATTGAAACGTCTATGGTACCGTAGGCCTATTTCGATTAATGGTATATCACATCCGAACACGTATTGTAGATTAACATTATTATAGGACATTATGAGCACATTGATCGAAGTCGAGGTCAGAATTTACTAGATTTATTAGTGGGTCATTTGGCCACTTTATCGGGTGCAACCTGGGTGTTATTGCAAGTCAAGCATTGCATCTCATAGTGAGTCGGGTCAGTTATACGAGAATCAGGGTTGGGTTCCACATAAATGGAATGTATGTAGAATATACGGGTGGGGATCACGGGGATTGAATTTTGGGGCGTCTAGTTTTGATAGTACATTCACCATTGATCCTAGTACTATAAATATTTATATGATTATATGCAACAATTTAATCATACCAGCGGTCGACGTGTTAGCACAATTTAAAAATACACGTAAATGCATTTATGATCCACATGGTGATATTCATTCACGTCATGTGGCTCACGTATTGATATCTTACATATTTGTGTTCAGCCACGATGCACATAAGCTGATATTATCCTAACTGTGGGCACTGGTAGAGGATATGAGTGAATTTAGTGATTTTCCTTGAGGTGGGTACTCATATAAGATAATTCATAACTAGGAAAATACAAGATAAACAGAGATATTATATCTATGGACTAGTTTGGGCTTTAACGGTATAAGGTTTAGAGGTAATTCCATGACTTGGTCCACGTGCCGATGAGATCAGAGGTGAGCATTTGTATCCCAAATGCTTGAGATGGAGATTTTGAAAGAAACCAAGTCGAGATGTTCATCAACTAAATGATTTCTTTAAACTATAGATAATTATATGTAATTTATTTATTTTTAAATTATCTTTACTTATTGTTAAAATTTTATTACCAATTATAAATTTTAACTTATTTTTTTACAGGCTTATACTATTACGAATATAATTGCAGACGAGAAAAAGATACAATGACCGTATTGAACATCTCTATATTGCCTTTACACTCTGGCAGTGCATTATGCACCCCTTTTCAATCCGTTGTCGAGTGGAGAACAGGTCACAGCCAAACAACAGGTGCCTCGAGCGAGAGGTCCATTTCACACACTAATGTTGAGGGTCCGTGCTCAACAAGAAATCTTAGGAATCCTATTTTGGGACTGCTCATGTAACTGCATGGACCGCTTGGACCATATCTACGAGCGGTCCAAGACTTTTACGAAGAGTGCTACAGGTTTTCCATATAAATAATTATTTTACGTTTTCCATCATATTTTAACAAAAAATTTCAAAAGATAACACCATAAAATTCATTATATAATAAGTTTATAAGATTATAAATATTTTATTGTTTATATTAATCATAAATGATTGAAATACAAAATAAAACATATAGTAATGTCTTTAAAAAAAGACAATATGCGTATATATTTAGGGACCGCTCGTGTATCTCCATGGACAGCTCGTGGACATGCTCCAAGTAGTCCATGCATCTACATGATCAGTCCCAAAAATCTACAGTTTATTTTCAATATCTAAATAATTACCTGTAATTCCACATCACGGATGTGTTTATGCCTTGTTTATAGATTTTTTTTTCATCAAATATGAAAGATTTTTAATTTTATATCAACAACTGTGAGTTTTTTTTTAAATTTTTTTATAACGTTTGACCATTATATAGTGCACCATACTACACACATTTTTTTTCATAAATATAAATGTTACAAATTAAAATGAAGAATCATGTAAAATAATTCAAAAGAATCTTGTCTGAATCACACTCAAATACACGCTCATTACAACATTTTCTATTTATTTTTATTTTTTCAGTTTGAGCATTTTTCACCTCCTGTCTCAACTTTGGGCATTTTCACATGTCTATTAACAAATGAGGGCAATTTAAGTTTTTCCTTAAATTTTTTAAATGGATCAGTTACATATTAGAGCCGGTAAAATAAGTCCGAATTAGCCCAGCCTGGTCCGTCCACCCGTCCTATTTTGGAAGGATTTGGTCTTAGATAATTGAGGTTTTATTGAATTTCGGGTCAGCTCACCCCATTCAAATAAATCGAAAACCCAGTGGATTCAGGCCAATCCGATCTGCCCATAAAATTTTATGCTACAAATAACATATCACATTTGATTGTATTATATATTTTCTAGCTCGATTTAATTTTTGGTGGTCCGACCAAATCTTTTGTCACCACTAGTTATGAAAAGGTATAGACTTGTTTTTTTTTTTAATTTGAGGCTATATAATCTATATATATATATATATATATATATATATATATATATAAAACATGAAACATTCAATTTGAAATCAATTTGAGTGACGATTTTGTAATTAAATTTAATTTTAATGGCAAAAATAATACTATAACTATTAAATTAAAAAAACTACCATGATTGGGATTCAATCTCAATACATTTATGTCAAAGCCTATACAATGAACCATTAGACCATCAAGATAAGTTGAATATTGAACAATTCATAATATACATGTACAAACTGAATTTATTTAGTACTAAAAATTTGTCCTATTTGACCAGTGTATATAATTGTTTTAATATTTAATACTAATAATTATAATCAATTTGTATAATTGATAAATTCAAAACTAACATATATTGACTTCGTCTCACTTATTTAGACATATTTTTCTTTTTGAGTTGTCTCACTTATTTAGACACATTTATTTATTTAGCAAATTTTAAAGCCCAAATCATGTTCTTCAAAAGCTATTACAACTAAATATTGATATCAATGTCAAAAGTAAATGAATTTACATAAGTGGGACAGAAGGAGTATAGTTTTTCAAAAAATATTAATTTTAATGTATTATTATAAATATTAATTAAATGTTAAATTTAATAGTGAAATGTAGAGTGAAATACAAATAGTCATTCCATTTAGGAGCTCTATTAATTTATACGGTACAAGTTATATATAAATATTAAACATATTGTATTAAATAATTTCAACTTTATTAATTTACTAAATTTATTTGTAGATAATTTTAACGTTACTGGTAAAAATATATATAAATATTACATATATTAAATTATATAAATTTTAAAATTTTAAAAATATCTACTTTTATTTTCTCTCTCCTCTAACCTTTGCTTCCTAAAATTATTTTATTCACTTCACAAAAAAATTTATAATATACATCTAATTTTTAAGATCTTGAAAAGAGAATTAATTTGATATAAAATAAAATAAATTTAATATATAAAAGTTATAGTAAGTTAATAAATTGAAAATAATTATATATATATACATATTCTCATACATATAATTTTGTTTATAAAATGTTTCTATATGAATCATTTATATGTATATTTATATTTTTTGTTTTTATTTTCTTTTCTCCTTTAGATATTTAATATTTTTTTATTATGTAATTTTTTATATAAATATTAATTTTGAAAAAATTAATTTATTTTACTAATTCATATATCATATAGAATTAAAATACATATATTATTAAAATTAATTAATATATAATTATTAATATAGTTGTGATATATGAAAAATATATAACAATGTTGTATATGTTGTGATAACTAATTTGATCAAAAATATATTTAAGATTAATATAATTTAATATCTTAAAATAAATTTTTAAACAACAACTATTACACGAATTTGTACTAAAATTGAAAATCAATTTTGAATGATAACTTTGTAGATGACTTCAAATTATTAATTCGTTGTTACATAAAATTATGTCAAATTTTTATTATTACATAACAAAATTAGAATTTCACAACAAAATCTAACTACAAATAATAATAACTTCAAATATATGTATTATGAATTTTTATCAATATACACATATGTTTAAATAGTTATATAATATTATCTTATTTGTTAATTTTAATGTGTTGTTATAAATTAATAAAAAGTGACCCTTTATAAAATAAGAAATAATTTGAATTAGGTAAATAAATCGAGGTTATTGTTTCAAATCGTTGATCACGGTTCTCAAATTTTGAAACTGTAACCGAATTGTCTTCAACATTGTCACACTTGAGAATAGGACTATCGATTACGGTTCTAAAACCGCCGAATAAAATCGGATTATAATATTTTTGATTTCTTTAAGTATCTTTATGCATAAATTATTTATAAATAAATAATCACGTGCATAGCACGAGTGCAATAGCTAGTTAACTATTAAAAAGATATATTTAAATATTTTCAATCCAATATTAGATGCCAAGGAATAATGATGGTAATATTATATTCTTTTAATTCATTAATTGTTAATTTATTTTTATACAATAATTAAGAAAATTTTAATAATTATATATTACACAAAATTTAATAAACATCTCACATATTAATTTTTTCTCATCATTAATCTAATGGTACGTTTCAAGAAGAAATATCAATCAATTATTGGGATAAAGGGAGTATAATTAGAGATGGCAAAAGTGACGGGCCTGGCTTTTCACAATTTTGAGGTCCGCCCAAGCCCGTCCAAATTTTTTCGGACTTCAAAGTGTGAGGCCTAACTCAATCCTGGACGGGCGGACTTTTTTCTGTGCGGGGCGAAAGTTCAATTGATTTAAAATTAAAAAGAAATTTTTTTAAAAATTTGACATTCACAACGTAAAATAAAACTATGCAATTAAACACTTTTAAATATTAATAAAATTCTGAATAAATAATCGAAAAACATAAAATATAAACATTACAAAATCATACTTTAAATTATATAACAATCTCAAAAATAAACAATTAAAACTTAAAGGGGGTATTTACTAAGCGGAATAAGTATGGATGAGTCTATATAGATAAAATTAATATAAGTTAATCTAGTGTTTTGTTAATTAAGATTAGACTTCTAAGATATCTCAAACTCGTGATTAATGCTCCAATAAGTGATTATTTGTTTGATAAGTGTTCCACTTAAGAGGAGTATGATTAAAGTAATCTCAATGGAATGAATTATTCTAAATAATTATATCATACTTAGTAAACACTTCCTAAAAAAATTTTATTCACTATCTATTATTAAAGTCATACAAAATATAAATATTACAATCATAATTTAAATTAAATAACAATTGCAAAAAATAATGTTTCATCTTATATTATTGAACGAACTTTTTAGCCCGAAAACCCCTTTTAGCTCAAAATTCGTCGGACCCAAAACTATTTTTAAACGAGCCTTTTAGACCCGTTTTTTTGAGTCTCCTTTTTTTCAAGTTCAAATTCGTCCAAACTCCGAACTTTTGGATGGACATATGAGTTCGGGCCACTTTTTCCGTCGGCAAAGATTAGTTGAACTAACTGGCGCAACAACGGATAGTAGGGCAGACCTTATACGCGGACAATGAAAAGAGGTCTTGCTCATATATATTTATACTGGAATGTGGCCCTAGAAAAAAATGTCATATTTAGGATAGGTGCAACCTTTCCAACACCCTTCCTACAACTCCCTTGGTCACGTTAAAAATGGTCACTTTTCTAAAAAAGAAAAAGTTTTAATTTTTAAAAATATTTTTTTCCTTTTTTTAAAAATAAACACTTTATTTTTTTAATTTGTTGTTTACTACCTTATGCCCGCATTTAGGGGAGCGATGGGAGGACTGAGGGAGTATATAATGGGCATCGTCATCGTCATTGATGGAGTAACCGAGCAAATTAGCAGTAATTCGATTCGCGGAAAAGGAATAGAATCGCCATGAACGAAGGAGTGCAGAAGAATACGCTGTACGTCGGAGGCCTTGCGGAGGAAGTGAACGAGCAAATACTCCACGCTGCTTTCATCCCCTTCGGAGACATTAAGGATGTGAAGACACCGTTGGACCAGGCCACCCAGAAGCACCGTTCATTCGGCTTCGTCACTTTTCTAGAGAGAGAAGACGCCGCTGCTGCCATGGACAACATGGACGGCGCAGAGCTCTACGGCCGCGTCCTCACCGTCAACTACGCGCTTCCCGAGAAAATCAAGGGTGGAGAACAGGGCTGGGCAGCAAAACCTAGTAAGCCTCTACTTATTTGTTCTGCTTATATAATTCGTTTAGTGTTTTATTTTGTGACTGAATGCGGCTTGATGGAGTGGGCAATCGTCTGAGAGAGATTCTTCATAGTGTTTATGCAGCTCAGTAGCTGAATTGAGAATTTAGTGAGGTGCAGTTTGGGCGAAAATGACGTGTTTTCATTCAAAATCTATTTATATTATGAACTACGAAGCATTGATTATGAATTGTTAATTGGATTGTAACTTTTGGTGGTGTTGCTATGCTACTCGACGGAATAGCATTGAGGTTTCGACACTGTTATGCTACTCGATAGTTGAATTGAGAATAGTGAGATAGATTTCGGGTGGAAATTGAAGTGCTGTTCATCAAAATTTACTTCTAGGGTTTATATTGTGATGCGGCAACTAGAAATTGTTTACTTCCAGTTTTAAGGCGAACTGAACTAAAACTTAAGATGTTGCTTTTAGCTGCAATCTCCATTAGTTCCGGTTTTCAACTGTTGAAAGACTTCTCAAGAGATGAAGAATTAGCTTATCTTTAAGTCTATGCATTACAAGAAGAGAATACGTATAATATATTTCATAACTAATGGTAGATATCTGCAATTGAGTTCTGACTACTATGTTGGTCATAATTGCAGTTTGGGAGGACGCTGACACCTGGTTCGAGAGGCAGCAGCAGGAACGGGAAATGCAGCGGCTTCAAGCAGAGCAACGAGCAGCCATGGAGGCAGCTGAAGACTTGCATAGAAAGAAGATGGCGGAGGAGCGAGAAGGTGAGAAAGATGATCCTGATGCTAAGGATGACCCGATGGCAAAGGCTGAAGCCGAAGTTTTGAAGGAGAACGCCGGAGCTTAGTTTCAAACAGAGAATGAAGCCTATCCATCCATGGCTTGAATATTGTGTGTTACTCATACGGACTACTGCATACTAAGAACTACTTATCTTAATCCCTGTATGTTTCTGTATGCATGTCTAGGATCCCACAGTTGATTTTGCGCCAATTTTGTATAATCACTTTTGATTTGGTGCTATCTATCTTTTTTCATGTTATTGTTACACGCTTTGGAGCGAAACACCAGATGATATCAGAAATGAAAAGAATTATCCAACAAAATTATCATCTTGCAGCACCTCTTTTCACTTGCATAAGGAATTTAGTACAATTTGTTATTTCTACAATACATAATTGTCAGAAGCTGTGAGCTGAAATTTGTAATCCTCTATTGAAAAGAGGGTCTCAAGTATCCATGGCAATATTAGCATCATTTCAAAAGACCCTAACGAAAAAAATAAAGAAAGGGAAAGTGAAGATTATTTCATGAACCTCTGCTTCTTATCCGTTGCAGCATGGCATCACAGAGTTTGACAGCATCTCCATTATCTCTCACATTATGCACTCTCACAATATTTGCTCCACCAAGAACTGCGGCTGCAACAGAGGCAACAGTCGCTGCATCTCTCTCAGCTGCAATGGCGCGACCGCAGATCTCCCCCAAGAATCTCTTCCTCGAAGATCCTACCAGCAACGGGACATGTGCCATGGCTATGCTCTTCTTACTAATCTCAGACCGAATTTTTGGCAATCCAGCGAGAATATCCAAATTTTGTTCATTGTTCTTTGAGAATCCAATCCCAGGATCTAAGATCATCCTCCAAGCTGGAACACCTGACACCTCAGCATCTCTAACCCTCGTGTAAAGCTCAGAAGCAACATCGCAACACACATCACCATACACTAGATTCTCATGATTCTGCATTGTGGATGGATCGCCTCTCATGTGCATTGCAACATAAGGAATTCCAAGTGCAGCCACCACATTGTGCATGTTTGCGTCCAGCTTTCCACCTGACACGTCGTTCACAAAATGAGCACCCTTGCTGAATGCCTCCAATGCAACCTTTGAATAGAAAGTGTCGACAGATATCAGCTTCCCCTCCATCTCCGGCATACCTCTGACAGCTTCCAAGACGGGTATCAGCCTATCCAGCTCTTGCTCGGGAGATAGCTTAGTTGCCATTGGCCGCGTTGATTGTGCCCCTAAGTCAATGATGTCAGCTCCTTCTAGAAGCATTGATCGAACCTGAGAAACTGCTGCCTCGACTGATAGAAACTTCCCCCCATCGCTGAAACTATCAGGGGTCACATTGAGAACCCCCATAATAGAAGTCTTTGTGGCCCAACTCCACAACCGATTCCCAACTGGCAATACTCTTTCCATCCCGTCCTTCCCCACAAGGGACTCACCTCCTAGCTCCTCCCACGCCTCAAAAAGTCCACCCGAGTGCCTTGACAGTGAATGCCAAGACTTAACTGCCGCATTATCTGTTTCAAGCTCCAAAAGATCAATCAAAGGAGCCATCACAAAAGGCCTCTCCCATATTCTTTCATGTGGGATTATAAGTGACTTAGTGTCAACAGTTTGGCTCCCATAAAACAAAATGTCTAAATCAATTGGCCTAGGGCCGTACCTAATGCCAGCAGTACGACCCAAGTCCCTCTCAATCTCCTTGAGTGTCGCCAACAGTTTGTGAGGGTCGAGTTTTGTGATTGCTCTAACAGCAGAGTTGAGGAATCGAGGTTGATCGGTTACATAAGCAGGTTCTGTCTCATACAAGCAGCCATGTCGAGTGATCTGAATGCCTGATTTCCTCATCCTCTGCAAAGCGTCCTCAAAATGATTAAGCCTATCGCCCACATTGCTTCCCAAAGCAATCACAACTGCCTGCTCTTCAGAGTTAACTTCGATCGAATCATCATGAAATAGGCGGGAAAGATGTAGTCTTGCTGCTGTTAAGAGTGAAGCGTGGAACAAAATCAAGTTATCAATGTACAGATTTGTGTGATCTAATCTTGCAAATACAAATGACCGTTAGATAAAGAACACATATTGGTAGAGGAAAACATAAGCACACCAGCAAGAAATGCTGTGTAATTCTTGAGTAACATCTCGTTTTCACCTATCATGATAATATTGAAACACCAAATTCGATACAACGATCCATCTGGCAATCATAAACTCCAGTGACACCACGTTTTATATCTTAATCCACAAAAAGATATACGCTACAATTTCAATAACTTACACACACAGAGAGATTGTGATTCCTATTTACACTCCTCAAGAACAAAGAGTTTCATGCATTCAGAGATCCAAAGTAGTACACATGTGGAAAAAATTTACACACTTCATCAGTATGTGGTTCCTACAAAGTGTATCTTTCTACTTGAGGTACATAAACGAATCCTACCTCCATAATATTTGAAAAGTTTGGATTGATGAAACTAGTCAGACAATCACCTCGTAATGAAGTCTTCGCATCTCTTCCACCGTATTTGACGGGCACCAACTGTTTGATAATATTCATCCCAAAAAATGCCCTTTCAGTGAGGTCCCAATGTTCTATTTTTCATCAACTTTGCTCAGGCACCTGAAATTTTGCAAACAATATTTTAACCAACTAAAGATTTGAGACTCACCAAATCAAAGATGATTCAGATTAGATGCAGTGGTTGATGGAGGTGTAGCAATGGATAAAGCAGCAATCTTGAAACCTAGTGAAGGATTGTGAAGGATATAAAAGTCATTTCAGTCTCAGCTTTTGCAACCGCTAAAATAGCCGATTGTCAAATTGGCTCGCGAAATAAACATTTAAATAAAATATAAAATTGGAATATCTGAATTATCTACTTGGTCTGTCCCCTAAACCCCTTTGCAAGATTTTTTGGGGGGTTTGGTGAAGTGGAATGGCTTCGATTTCTTTCACACAGTTCTCTCTGATCCCCAGGTTTTTTTCTTCATCTCTCTTCCTCTGTGTTTGAACTGTTAAAGTTCTTGCTTGTGTCAGTGTGAATTATTGATTGTTTCTTTTGTGAATGAAAGCATGACTGAGCTTCACTACTTGAAGGCTCTTATCTCTTGCTTAAGTCGGAATTTGATATATTTTGTTACATTTCGTTGAGCAGGGTATGCAGGTTGCAGTCAAAAGGGAATACGTTTCCTTGTATAAACTTATGGAAAATTCAAGATTTTCGATTAAATGGAAAAGTAGTTGTGACAGCATCTAGGAGTAAAAAAACTGGTTCTTCAGCTGAGGAGGATTTAGAGGTAGAAGCAGTAGTTGTCGAGAAAAAGACTCGTAAGCGAGCTTCTGCAAAAACCAAAAAAGTAGTGGAGACTCCACCGGAAATTTCCACAATCAGTGCCAGTGTTGGAGATGAAGAATTAGTAACAACTGCAGATGCAAGTGAGGATTTGAAGAAGACTAAACCTCGAACTCGAAGAAAAGGTTTGATCTTTTCCATAGTTTGATAATTCAGTATGAATTTCCTCATTTTTTGTTTTGCTAAAAATGTTTCTGTGCAGCTCCATCAACATCCAAGGCATCGAAAGAAGATGGTGAGGCCAAGAAACCGGTAAGGCAGAAAAGGCGTAGCAGGAAGGCAGATGTTGTGGATAATCAAGATAGTGAGACAGAAGCTTGTGATGATGAGGAAGAGTTGCTTATCTCGACTTTGGATGAAGATAGTGAAGAAGAAGAGGTAGAACTCGACATAGATGATGGGGAGGATATAAGCTATACCTATGGATGGCCACCTCTAGTTTGTTGTTTTGGTGCCGCTCAGCATGCTTTCGTGCCAGCAGGAAGGCAAGCTAACAGATTAATCGACCATGAAGCACACGAGAGCAAGAAGGACGTTCTGTGGGTGCCCGAGAAATTTGTTAGGGCTTGTGGAGGATCTGCAAGCAATGTTGCAATAGCTCTTGCAAGTTTGGGAGGAAAAGTTGCCTTTATGGGGAAACTTGGGGATGATGCCTTTGGGCAGTCCTTATTGTACTTTCTTAATTCTAATAGAGTACAAACTAGATCAGTGCGCATAGATGGTAGGAAAGAAACAGCTGTTTCTCGCATGAAAGTTGGTAGGAGGGGTGGCTTGAGGATGACTAGTGTGAAACCGTGCGCTGACGATTGTTTGTCGCGGTCTGAGATCAACATTGATGTGTTGAAAGAGGTAAGATATCTTTAGCTCTCTCTTATGAAGTGTGTAGTTTTGTTACATCATAGTAAGAAAAGGTTATGCTGCTAAAATAAAATCATAGTGAAATCTGCATATTGAAAAGCATAGTTCAATATTGATGTGATGAAAGAGGTCAGCTACCATAGCTTTAATTCATGAAGTGTGGTCTCTTTCATCTATAACTTTTTTGATCGATTTTGGGTTATTTGGTTTATCATCATACATGCTCTAATCTGTGGTCAAGCTTGTAGTTTGGATATTTCACTCTCCTTCATCCATATTGATATGATATCCTTTCCAAAAATACAGTTCAGATAGTTTGCACTTGCTATATCATTCATAATGCATGCTCTATTTTTCGCTCGAGCTGTTAAACTGTATAGTAACTCATGGCTATGAATCATTTAGGCAAAAATGTTTTACTTCAACACGTTCAGTCTACTCGATCGAAATATGAGATCAACAACACTAAGAGCTATCAAGATCGCTAAAAAGCTTGGGAATGTTATATTTTTCGATCTCAACCTTCCGTTGCCACTCTGGCATTCTAGTGAAGAAACCAAGATGTTTGTACATAGAGTGTGGAATCTTGCTGATATTATTGAGGTCACAAAGCAAGAGCTTGAGTTTCTTTGTGGAATAACACCATCAGAAAAATTTGATACCGAAGATAATTGTAAATCTAAGTTACCTCATTATACACCAGAAGTCGTGTCACAGCTCTGGCACGAAGATCTCAAGATCTTGTTCGTGACAAATGGAACTTCCAAGATACACTACTATACTAAGGAACACAACGGCGCTGTACTTGGGATGGAGGATGCACCTGTCACTCCTTACACCTCTGACATGTCTGCATCCGGGGATGGCATTGTAGCAGGTAAATCGACGAATAACTTACACATCAGTTGACTTGTTTGCAGAGCATTTAGCACATAATGGTTCGATCATCAAGAAAACTTTTACACTTTCACTCTCATTAATCAGGACATGACATCCAATCTGCGCGCCTGTCCTTATTGATGAAATCTTGTTTCTGATTCATTGCTATCAATAGAAAACATTCCTACGTTCCTTGAAATGGTGTTTCTTGAGCTGATTTAATTTTTTGTTGCTGCTGGCTCAGGTTTAATAAGAATGCTGACAGTACAGCCACATCTGATCTCGGACAAAGGGTACTTGGAGCGCTCAATCAAGTATGCCATAAGCTGCGGTGTGATTGACCAATGGCTACAAGCACGAGCATTAGGCTATCCTGCGAAAGAAGGCATGGAAGACGTGGTCTCGGATCCTCATGGGATAAGATCAATCACGGAGAAGGAGTACAGAACCTTAGTTCCTTCAAGTTCATGAGCTTATTCTGCATGCACATGATTTGCCAGCTGAATTTGCTCCGCTTCTACTTTTGATACCTTCATCTACGAATATATTTTTCAGGTATCTTGTTCTCGTTAGATTCACGGAAGAATTTTTGACACGATACGATAGCAAAGTGGAAAACATAGATAGGTGTATGATTGTTGAATTTCTCACACGTGCATGGTTTCTATGTTGGTTTCTTCACATTTGAGTGCTACAATCTCACCAACTTTTTGGTTGTGCGAGTCCTTTTTTGAATATTATTCACAGAGAATAGTTTCTTACACTTCAGAACCAAAAGGAAAAAAGAAAAATCATTTCATTTATTGGTGAAGTCCTGACTGATAACACCATTAAGCGGTAAACTAGACAATTTTCACTAGAGCTAAAAATTGTGTTCGGAATCGGACCATCGTATTTAAGTGTGGACGATTTGAGTGGTATTATAAAACTCTGATTTATTGTTTTTTTAAGTATTTAATTTAATTAGAAATATTATATTTGTGGTCGATCCTTTCTTCCCGTAACCATGTTTATCAACAACCACATCATCAACTCAACATTCACACCTTTATATTATTATATTTATTTTTTTCTCTTCTATAAATTTATTATTTCTCCCACTCATCCACCTTCACTTTTATAGGTTTATCAATGACCTCATTCTCAACCCAATCTTCCCACTTTTATATTATTAAATTAATTTTTTATATATTATTATTTAATTAACTTTTTTTAATAATTTAATTATGTGAAATAAATTAATAATATAAATAAAAAATTTTAATTTTTAAAAAAGTACAAACTAATATTAAATTGAGAATTTTCAAATAAACATAGAAAATTACACATTTAATTATCATCACCAAACTTTTGCCAAAGATGAGATGAACACAAAAAATAAATATGAGATGTTAATGAAAAGATTTCTAAATTATGAATAATTATGTCAAAATTGGTCTCTATTTATAGAGGAGCAAAAAATAATAAGTTTGATATAATTTATATATATTTTTAATATATTATACAAAAGTTAAATTAATTTTATAATAATATTATGATAAAAGATAAATTAAAAAAAATTAATAAATGGGTGGGTGGTGGAGGTATGTGGACTCCTTCAAATCCACCCACCATTTTCTTTTCAATCAATTTTTTTTTTAATAGTAAAAAGTGGGGTGGTCCACCCACCTGGTTGCCGTTAAATACAGTCTTATGGTTAAATGCCAACAACTCAAGAAGCCATTTGTATTAAGAGATGAGATACAATGTTTATTCTACTTATAAAACTGAAAATTAACAGACATAAAAAGATATACATATATGCTAAATATTTTGGTAAATATTCTAGTCCGATTGGTTCGATAATTTATCCCGAAAATCAAAGGTTTAATGTTAGGATTGTACAATGTTGTAAAAAAATCAAGGTGTACATGAGGCATTTTGATGTGTAAGCCTCGAGGTGGTCCGAGGCGTAAGGCTCAAAATTGAGAATTTTTTTTATAAAATAATACTCTCTCCGTCCCATTTAAGATGACTTATGTTGTCATTTTCGTCCATCCCAACAAGATGACTCATTTCCTTTTATAGCAATTTTTTTAGAAGAGGTATATATTGAGTAAGTAAAAAGAAGAAGACGTTATTGGTCTGCGTGCCCAAACGAAATGGGTCATCTTGAGTGGGACGGAGGAAGTACTATAATAACAAATCAAACATTAACTTAAAAACATAGAAATCTTAAATCCTTGCAATTAATGTCATTACATGTACAAAGAAAATACGGTGAGACTAAACTTAAATAGTTAATTAAGCATCATCATCATAATACCATCTAATCTAAATTGAACTCATCGTCAACACCATTAGACCCTTCAACATCTTCATTGTTCTCATCCTCTCAATCAAGTTTTTCCTTCTCATCAATCAAATTCATGACTCTTTTTTCCTCCCCTTGCTCTCATTTATGTCAGTTCTCTAATATGTTTAATGTTCTTATTTAAGTTAATTGGTATAAGTTCATTTTATGTTTTTTATTCAATTAAGGTTGGATTTTAATGGATTTATATTTAATTGTTTACTGGCTTTACTAATTTAAATTGTTTTCAGTTGAAAAAGCGTAAAAAAGCATAATTTGAAACTCAATAAAAACCGCTTTTGAGGCTTAAGCCTCGGCCGCCTTGGGGTGAAGCGTGTCGAGGCGTACGCCGCAAACCCAAAAAGTGTAAGCCTCGTTATGGTTGTCAGTGCTTAGGCATTGAGGCTATTTTTTGGCGAGACGGGCCTCAAAAATATTTTTTACAATAATGAGATTGTAAATTTTGAACTAAAAAAAAAATATTCCGATTCAATCTTAATCAAGTAAACCAATAATTTGAACTAATAATTTGAACGAGTTGGCTCAAAACTAAGTGGGTTGGTTGGATTATCATTTTCTATACGTGATTGCTTGAATCATATCTCTTTAAATCGGAATGATACATATAATAAGTGGGGGTAGAGAATAGCATCATGAAGGGAAGAAGCAACAAAATTAGATTTGTATCAATAACTATATAAATTAACACATATGTTGGTACTACCTATTTTTTATCCGGGTAAAAGTTAAAATGCTCCTTATTTTAATGGTACATGTCGAAAATACTCACAATTTATTGTACATGTAAAAAATACTCATTCATATTTTAAAATAATTTACTAAATACTCACTTCTTATTTAAATTCATGTAAGAAATATTCACTTGTAAAATTACAAAAATATCCTTAAAAATACATTTTATGATATAAAAATAAATAAATTATTTAAAATGTACTACTTCACGTATTAAATTACCAAAAGATTCTTAAATGCATTTTTTGATATAAAATAAACAAATTATTTAAATTGTATTATGTGATTAATTAATAAAATGTAGTAATTAAAAAAATATCCTTAAAATTTCATTTTTTGATGTTTAATTATTACAAGGTAAGTAAATATTTAATTATTATTTTAGGTTATATTTATTTTATCCTTAATATGTTCATATTTACGTGTGTGTATATCAAATGTTTGTTTGTTCTAATGCTCGTGATATATAAATCAAAAAATTATGAAATTTTACAGGAAGTACAATAATAGTACAATAGTGATAAAAAAGTGGTTTGCGCTCTAAATACGACGAATTGCGCAATCTACCAATGCTCGAACGCAAACCATTTTTTATCACTATTACACCATTATTGTACATCCTTTAAAATTTCATATTTTTTTGATTTATATAATTAATATTATGAAATAATATTTAATTAAGAATAAAATTAGTAGTATCTTAGAGCGTAATTTATAGCTATTGAGCATATATTATATTCTTTATCATTAAACTATTAGTTTAAAAGTTGTTATCATCGTGATATTAGTTTAGAAGTTGTTAGGCTTTGATTATTTATGAAATTAGTTATTGAAGTTTATGTTTTTTATTTTAGATGAAAAATGTTACTATGTGTTATGTAGACAATTTTTCAGACTGTATATATATTGGAGGTTTAGAAGAGACTATCTTAATTGATCATAAAATCGAGAGCAAACCACGTTTTACGAGAGTCATACAATGTTTTAACAATATTCATCCTTTGTTTTAACAAGATTCATCCATGTCTCAGTTCCATTTCATTCAAAATTATAACGAGGAGCAACTAATGTTAAAACCAAAGTCGAGCATCATATAAATACTTTTAAATAGATAATTTGTGCAATTTCATTATATACATACTAATTATACCAAAGTAGTTGACAAAATGTGAAAACCTAAGATGCAATTCTAAGTCTATACTCTTTCACATTTGAATTTCCTCAATCTATGAACTGAGATCCACTAATCAATCTTTCAACCGTCATGCATGCAAATGCACCACAACTAGAAGAATCTTTTTGTTTAAATTGTTTTAATGCTTCGGTTGCAAGCCATATCAAAGGCTTTTGTTGTGGTTTGATTTGAACCAAATTCGAGTTCCAGTACTTCATGTACGACAAGCATCTCTCAAATATCTCAAGTAGTGGCCTCAACATGACACCTACGCTTTTTTGTATGTACTTCATCACGTGAACATATAAAGAATCATATAGCTCCACACTCCATGTAAGTAGATCGATATTTACTGCCACAAAGTGTTCGTTGCAAAGAATATGAATGATAACCTAATATTCATATAACTATAATATATAATGTAATTGTTAAACAAGTAATAAATAAATTATTATAACACTTACTTGTGTAGCTTCTAACCATACGGACCGTTGCTTACTATAATTGATTCCAAAGTAAGAATCAGAATCTGGTACTCATTCATCGATTAAACTTTGAAGCTCGTTCCTTGTCTTATCTTCTTACTTTTCACCGTATTTTGAATCTTCGTACATGCAACGTTATGTTCCCTCTATAAATAGAAGAATAATTCAAAATAGAACTTTCATAAATAAAATATATTGATGAAAATTAATCTTACATGGATATCAACATGAAATATAATAGTGTTGCGAGCATTCACGTTTGGCAATACATGTTCACGACAGGCCAACCTCTGTCTCTATCGTCTCATATACACGTTAACAACCTATATCATAAAAATAATTGATAATAAAATAATATGTAACTGTAGAATAGTAAAATATAGAGACATATTCGAGAAGAGAATAGTAGAATGTTATTCAGTATATTAATATACAAGAGACCCTACATCTATTTATAGGGAAAACTAGAAAACTAGGGTTCCTCAATATAAGGAAACTAGGGTAACAGTATATAAGGAAAATACAAACATAATAATAATACTAAAATATTATAATACTATAACAGTAACGATCACAAACACTTTAAATGAAGAAAAATTATATTTAACAGTATGTTTACCCAAAAATCCATATCTGCTGTCAATCTGTCATATATTCAATCCTCTCAAAATCTACACGATCTACCTCATGACCACTTGAAATGAATTTCACCCTCGTCGTTTTGATTAGTCCTCTAAAATCCAAGTATTTGGCTAAGATAAAATCATGAACAATTGGAGGTTCATCACTTGACTCATACGGGACGTCAGACTCAGGTAGTTGATGATTAGATAATGGTAAGAGATCCCAAGCCATCCGTTGGGGTAAGCGATCGATGGCAGGTCAGCAGTCGCTGACCCTAACTCGTTGTATGTCTTCTGTTGCTCTGCCTCTGGGGTTCAAAGAGCCGTGGTCAGCGGCCTCTGAAAGTAGCTTGGGGAAATTCAAATATGAAAGAGTATAGACTTAGAATTTCATCTTGGATTTTCACATTTTGTCAAGTAATTTAGTATAATTAATATGTATGTAATGAAATTGCACGAATTATCTATTTAAAAGTATTTATATGATGCTCGACTTTGGTTTTAACATTAGTTGCTTCTCGTTATGATTTTGAATGAAATGGAACTGGGACATGGATGAATCTTGTTAAAATAAGGGGATGTTATTGTGAAAATAAGGTACGACTCTCGTAAAACGTGGTTTGCGCTCGATTTGAGGATCAATTAAGATAGTCTCTTCTAAACCTCCAATATATATATACAATCTGAAAAATTACCTCTATAACACACAGTAACATTTTTCATCTACAATAAAAAAGATAAATTTCAATAATTAATTTCATAAATAATCAAAGTCTAACAACTTTTAAATGAATAGCATAATGATATCAACTTCTAAACTAATGCCATGGTGATAAAGAATATAATGTATGCCCAGTAACTCTAATTTCATTTTTAATCAAGTATTATTTCATAATATTAATTATCTAAATAAAAAACTATGAAATTTTAAAGGAAGTACAATAATTGTACAATAGTGATAAAAAATGGTTTGTGGTCTAGATATGACGAATTATGCTCTAAGATTATACATTTACCCTCTAAAATTATAAAATTATGCTCCTACACTACTAATTTCATTCTTAATTAAATATTATTTCACAATATTAATTATATAACTCAAAAAATTACGAAATTTTAAAGGAAGTACAATAATAGTGCAATAGTGACAAAAAAAAATGGTTTGCGCTCTAGATATGACGAATTGCGCTCGAGCTATGGTAGATTGTGCTTGAGCACAATTCGTTGTATTTAAAGCGCAAACCACTTTTTTTTTATCACTATTGCACTATTATTGTACTTCCTGTAAAGTTTCATAATTTTTGCATTTATATATCGCGAGCATTAGAACAAACATACATTTGATATAAATACACGTAAATATAAACATATCAAGGATAAAATAAATATAACCTAAAATAATACTTAAATATTTTACTTACCTTGCATTAATTACATATCACAAAATGGAATTTTAAGGATATTTGTTTTTTTTAATTATTACTACATTTTATTAAGTCATCACAAAATACAATTTAAATGATTTGTATATTTTTATATCACAAAATGCATTTAAAGTTTTTTTGATAATTTAATACATGAAGTAGTATAATTTAAATAATTTTTTTATTTTTTTTATCAAAAAGTACATTTTTAAATATATTTTGGTAATTTTATAAATAAAGTGAATATTTATTACTACATGACTTTCAAAAAGTGAGTATTTCTTATCTTAACATTGTTTGAAATGAATATTTTTATACATTATCACTTCTTTCTCAGTCTCCTCCACTTTTCGTAAATATTTTTAAAAGAAATATCTTAAGATTTCCATGCCGTACCTTAACTTTCGTCTATAAATAATTTATAGATTACGTATGGAAGGAAAAGTGAAAAGTGTTACCTATTTAATATTGGCATATAAGTAGATTTTTTTTCTGGTTATATTTTTATTAGTAGTAGTTATTTTTTTCATTAAAATTTTCTAGGTATATTTACGGACCGACCCTAGGATAGTAGTCCTCGATCTCAGTTTGGTACAATTTTTTTATTTGAACGTACATTAATGTTGGTACATGTAAAATTTATCTCTTTAAAATGTATGGATCTTACTATTTTTATCACTTTTATACTATTTTATACACTTTTTTTAATAATTGTGCTCAAAAAATTTGTCACGCTTCTTTAATAACGGTGCCCAAAAAATTTGTCCCTAGAGAGATTTATAACAAATGAAAAGTTAGACATAAATAACAGACAGAAAACAAAAAAGTAAATAAATAAAACTGTATTAAAATAATAGACAACAGGGATCTTCTTCCCAAGCCACCGCCAGGCTCCGCCGCCGTCGATCATATCCCTACTGTAACGCTGTGTCTCATCATTCAGTCAATCTTGTTCGCGTCTTCTTCCTCCTCTCTCCAGAAGGTGAGAGAAAGTATAACGCTTCTATATAAAGTTTGAGATATCGTATTACCAGAACTGGAAGTTGTATATAAACTGATTATATTTGGATTTATTTATTTTTTGATTCGGATGCAGAGTCCCTTTGTTAGTGTTGAAGGATAATTTGATAGGTGGTCAGAAAATTAACGATGCTAATTATGCTCGATTTGGATGCAACTTGTTAGGCTTCGAAATGACGAATTTTCTAATTATTGCTCAAACTGTGAATCCTTTTTCATTGGTGAATTCACCATCATTTTATCGAGGATAATAAAGAATGTTGGCTCATTGTAGGAAAAACCCGAAGAATTTGTCACAATCGCATATGTTGTATTTGTAGTGTTTGCACATTTACTTTTGTAAATTTTGGTGATAAAGTTATAATATGATGTAGCAAAGACATGATAAGGGGTGCTCGAGTTAAACTGAAGGGATGGCAGCAGGCTGCCGTTGCAGTTGGATCAGCTCTTGGGTCATTGCTGGATCCACGAAGAGCTGATTTGATAGCTGCTCTGGGGGAAACAACGGGAAAGCCTGCATTTGAAAGGGTTCTTGAGAGAATGAAGAGGAGTCCAGAAGGCAGGGTGAGCTTTTCGTTCATTATAGAAATGGCTGCTATTCTTTGATTTTTGGTGGCGTAATGGTTGCTCTTGATTACTTTGACGTTCTCACTTTTATAGAGGAATAAGTTTTTCGACCGACTGCGTTTGATTTACACTGTATACATGTCTGGTTCATTATACTCTTCCTCTTATTAGATCAGATTATCTTAGAGCAAAATAAGTTGCAAATTGTATGTGCCTCATCTAAAGGTATTCTTATAAGCCGGAGAAGAACTCCAATGTACTCAATGGAGGGGAGCTCTATCTTTTAAAGCTCATTGCAATCATTCTTGTTTGTTTATGTTGTAGACCCTTCAGGTGTAAAAGCATGGTGGAATGTAAACCTTTCTTTCTGCAATCTCAGTTTTATATATGTAATAGTATTATGGAATGTTTGAAATTTGAATACGAGTCCATTGGATTTGTGTGTATCTGGCCTTAACACTAAGTTTAGTATCATTAGCTGGATAGATGGCTTTAGGAACTTTTTAGTACTTTTGGCTTTTGAAAAAGGGCACCGGTCATCTTGAGGACAGTACTCATAAGCATCTTAATTTGCTCTTTGCTCTTTTGTAGGTTTATGCTTAAACGTTTCATTTAGACATCACTTTTATAATAGGATGCGTGAAAACACGCTTAACTATGTGCAGAAACATGAAAATCAAGAGGTTTTTCATTGACCTTGAACCTTCTTATTATATCAGTCATGAATAAGATTTACCTGATCTCCTCCACAGGCTGTACTGTTGGAGCGACCTCGTGTCATCTCTGCTAATGTAGGGCATGCATGGGACCTTCCACCGAATACATTTGGTGCTGCATATGCTAAGTTTATGGGATCCCGTAACTTCTCTCCCGATGATAGACCACCTGTCAGGTTCATGGAAACAGAAGAAATAGCTTATGTTGCAACCAGGGCACGCGAAGTGCACGATTTCTGGCACACCCTATTTGATTTACCTACAAATTTGATTGGTGAATCAGCACTGAAGGTTATAGAATTCGAGCAGATGCTTCTCCCCATGTGTGCCCTATCTGTTGCAGGGGGTACTGCTAGATTCACCTCAAATCAGAGGAATCTGTTCTACCAGCATTACTTTCCTTGGGCTCTCCGCGCTGGTGTAAAATGTAATGATCTAATGTGTGTGTATTACGAGCGCCATTTTGATGAAGACTTAGAAGAAGTTCGTCGAAGACTGGGAATTATTCCTGCCCCTCCTCCTCCTCTACGTGCAGCCTGAAATCGACACTTACCACATCCTAGAATAAAACAATGTTTTTTTCAAATTCCATTGCACATGGATTGTAGCAAGACTGTTTTTGTTCTATAATTTTTCTGTGTTAATATCGTTTCTTTGTAATAGAATGTGGTATTGGGAGATTTGCTAGAAGTAGAGAATAATAATACCATGTCCGAGAATGAGAATCCCATAAATCATAAGAATAAAGCAGAGTGCAATTTTGTTATTTTACAAGCACACTTCCAATACGTGACAGCACACTTCAGAAAGCTTGCAGCGAAGACTCAATACCGTAAATTGCTGCCAAATTTATAAACAAATAACCCAAAACTTGAATGAAAATTCACAAAGGCTCGCAGAAAAGACTTAAAACTCCATATTGCTGCCAAATTTACAAATAAATATCACAGAACACGCATTCCCATCCTGGTCACACAGTGAGGTAGTTAGTTGCTGCTGCCACCGCCAAACAGGTAACCCAAAGAAGAATCTCCTCCAGGAGCAGCATGGACCTTCGTTGATGGTCGATCCTGACATAAGACAACAGTTCTATCAAACGATATGCAAAGCAGAGGAGTCGTAGCAGTTGATGGACAAACAAAATAATATGAGAAATCCGACAAAATATGCATTCACTAGTCATTATTACACAAGTCATGAGTTCTCACTTTCTGTTCTAATCATTTCATAGCAGACAGAGCTTATTCTGTTTTCTATAGCAATAAATCCAGCTACGGTTTCTTACATAATGATCCAGTCAAAGAATTATAAGTTATACATCTCTCATAGCATATGAGATCCCACAAACAACAATTTGGATTGAAATTAATGAGCAGATATGTGATTTAGATGGTTTTCCAAGAAGTACAATGCAAAGTACTCTTACTTGCTCACAAAGACTACAATTATATCACCAAGTGATTTCTGAAATCAGAGAGAAAACATGAAACTAAGGAAGCATTTCCATTATATATCTGACAAAGTGGATGAGGGGAAATTACTTTATCACCTTCACTACCCTGTAAAAATGACTGCCGTAACATATTAAGTTATTAACTACTCAAAGTAACATTTCATACATTCACACCCAATGACTGTCCTTGGAATGAGAACTAAAATTGGGTTGATCTTCGTTAACAAAAGAGAAATATCATCACATGCCTGAGTTAGCATTATTGTTGTGTCAGATACTGAGAACTGAATCACTCACAGTCAATCACCATCATGAGAGAAAAATCATCATCATCATCATCATCCAATCAATATAATAACAGAAGTGATGCATATAATGGTTAGAAAACCACAATTAATCTTGTCCCATCGGAGGCATACCGTGATAAAATTGCAAGTACTTTGACCATCTGCTCTAACATAGTTGTTGGTGGTGCTACTATGAATGCCTGCAGGAATCTGCTTGCTAATGTCTACTGCTTGAGGAGTAGCATTAGGCTTTGGCGAAGGTTCTTTACTGGCAATCCTGCTCTCGCTTGGTGCAGCTTCTGCTTTCTCTGTTGCTGGTTTCGTAGCCACCCCACTACCAAACAAGTAACCCAACGAGCTCTGTCCTCCACCGCTACTCACTCCACGACCCATATCTCCTATTTGTCTAAGCTCTAAAGTCTACAATTTTAATGCAGATGAAAGTAAAAAATCAGAACCTGATCAATACTAAATTCTGTACACCAAAACAGAAGATACAAGAAAATAGAAAAAAAATTAAGACAGGTTGATTCTGATAGCGAATTCAATTTCCTCCAACTATATTTATATAAAAAAGAATCCACTTTCAGTTCCTGAAACAGTATTTTGGCTTCAGTTTACGGCTTCAGAAACCTAATCCAAAGCTAAGGCTACGCTACACCAATTGGAAATGGCAAAAGCAGTAAATTTCAACATAAGAAAATTATGCAAGACTCCATTATTTTATTAAGCTAATTGCATCAACCAAAGTTGCAATCATAAGTCCATAAACATGATACATGATCATCTAAACCCTAATAACACCCTATCTAGAACACGATACCGTAGGTAAGAATATCACAGCTTACAAATCAAATCAACAAATGTACACATATGAAGGCAGAAATTGAAAAACGTATCACGCATCAATAAAGTGAAATGTGTGGGATTGAAGACCGCATTTGCTAGTTACCTTTCACCGTTTGTTTGATTAGAATTTAGATCTACCGTATGAAATAATCAGGAAAAGGGTTATGGAGCCCGATATTACTGCTTCCAGTCATTTATTGAATCTTCCAGGTGAGCTGGCAAAGGAGCGGGGGAGTGGAGTGAGTAATTTCGGAGTGGAAGTGAAACAGTACGTACAAATTGAAATTGGACGTCGCAATTAAAATTATTTTACATTATGATTTATAAATATAAATTTTAAAATAATATATATTGATGAATCACAAAAAAATTATTATTAAAAATGCAATAATCTGTTTAAAAGTAATATAAAAATTTATTGATAAAAAATTACATTATATTATATTTTATTAATATAATTGCAAATTCATGCTACTTGAAAAATTATATAAGTTGCAAAATATAATTGTTACATGAAAACTTATGCCGTGTAAAATTTATTGGTATATAATATGTCACTTTATGTCGTAATTAAAAAAATCAACGGAAAATTATTTTACATTATGATTTATAAATATTAATTTTAAAATAATATATATTGATGAATCACAAAAAAATTATCATTAAAAATGTAAGAAATTGTTTAAAAGTAATATAAATTAATAAGTAATTTATCGTATATATAATATATTGGTAACAAATTATATTACATTATATTTTATTAACATAATTGCAAATTCATACTATTTGGAAAATTATATAAGTTGCAAAATATAATTATTACATGAACACTTATCCCGTGTAAAATTTATTAGTATATAATATATCACTTTATGTCGTAATTAAAAAAATAATTTAAAAAATTGAATCTTTATTTGTTTGATAAAAATTAATTAGTTAACCAAATCAAATAAATACTTTTTATTCGGAAAATATTTATTTAATAATCAAATAATTAATGTTATATGTGTGAAAACTTATCTCGTTGGTGAGTCAAAATTAGCATGACAATCAGGTAAGATATGCATGGATAATGGTTATCCATATTCATACACTATCATTTTAGTTTGTGTATATTGATATGGATAATTATTATTTTTTATCCGCAAAATTTATGCGAGATATACTCGTAAAATATTCACCACCATGTCTTTTAAGTACTCGCTCACTCACCTAATATCAATCATATTTTTTTCTATAAATTATATGTATATTATTGCCTAAATTATATATAATCTCTCTTAAATTTTAAATTATATGTTTCGGAACTAATGAATACACACGAGTGGCGGGTACCTGCGGATGGCGGGTTTGAAAATTAAACTCATACTTGTTATTTTTATATTGTTCTTCTATTGATGAAGTTCACCAAATTTTCAATATATGATGAAGTTCACTAAGTTTTTAATGTTATTTTATTTATATTTAGATTATTTTGTTGACGTAATATCATGCAAAAATATATGTGAAATTTAAGCTACGAAATATGAGATTGATTAAAATTAGATCAAATTATTAAAATCGATAGAAAAAATTAACTAATGAAAGTTTTAAAAAGTATAAAGTATTTAGAAATATTATATATTTAATATTAATGAAATATTTGTTTGACAAAAATATTATATATGTATCTATTAAAATATATGTATTGGTGAATAATCTATATTCTAGATTTTATTCGTTAAGTTATATTTTATTTCACTGAATTTTTAATAAAAATATTAATGAAATAATTATTAAATAAAAATAAAATTATATATTTCATTATAAATATTATAAAATCTTTCTAAATTATTGAATTATATTTATTGCAATGTTAATGAATAATTAATTAAATAAGATTATAATCATGATTGATTACTATATAAAACATAATTAAATTATATTAATTAAATTACTATATATAATATATTAATTTTTGTTGGGAGACTTCTAATGATGCAACATAAGTGGCTCCAACATGTATTCTTTTAATATATTATATAGATGAGGGCATCTCCTAAGATTTTAGAGGAAATCTAGACTAATAATACTTTCATCTCCAACATAAACTTTACATTTTACTTTATCAAATAATATATTTTTCGCACCTTTTTTAGAATATATATATATATATATATATTTAATAGCATATTTTAATACTTTTGCTTATTTTTAGTTAATAGTAAATACTTATAATTGAATATATTAATATTATAAAAAAAAATTAAAAATATATTGTTAAAACATTTTTATATTAATGTTAATGTATTAATTTTATACTCTCTTCATCTCAACTAAGATGAGACGTATTCTATTTTAGGTTGTCTCAACTAAGTTGAGGCGTTTTTTTTAGAATACCTTTATTACACAAGTTTAAATAATATATTATAACCACTTTATATTTATTTTTAACTATAAACATACACTCTTAATTATTGTGCCCAAAAGAAATGCATCATCTTAGTCGGGATGGAATGAGTATTTATTCTATTGGTGTAATTTTTATGATTATATTGTAAAGCTTTAATTTAATTGAAGTTAAGTAATAATATATTATTTAGAATAAGAAAAATAAGGAAACAAACCAATTAACAATCAAATAAATAACATAAAAGAAAAACAAAGAAAAAAGAGGAAGACATGTAGCGGGTGAACAGTTCACTTTTCTACATGTAAAGGTAAAATATTCACTCCGCTAGAATATGCAAAGATAGAGTGAATATGTGTTCAACTCAAAACGTATCTCCAGTTCTCGTAATTAAATGAGTCTTATAATACGGGCTAAGCTGATCTTAAGTTGAATCTCGCGTAAGACTAAGCAGGGTTACTCAATCAAAAGTACTTGAATGTTGCAAACAATTTCTAAACACTCTAAATCGGATTAAGAGAATTATGATTATCTAGGTAATAAAAACCGAAGAAATAAGGGTGAACTAATGGATTAAAGTCTAGAGCAAAGATCATCTACAATCTATACTTAATACTCATTCAATCAAACTTCATGTTTCAAGATAATTCTCCTAAGTTTAACTAGTTAATTACTTACGTGTTCTTTAGCTAATCGGTGATCATCACTCACGTGTACAAATCACACTTAACAGAATGTCAATTTCAAGACAAATTCCTTTTTACGACATCGATTATAAGGTCAGTTGTTTAATCAAAAGAGATATAGAACAATTTATCAATCTATTCCATATCTCGAGATATACATGTTGATCAAGCATGAAAACTCATTACGCACGGATTAAACAACCGAATATTGATTGAATTAAAGCATCAAGTAATATAATAGATAATCAAACCCTAGATGGAGATCTAGTCAACCATAAATAGAAAGGAAAACATCATAGAAAGATACATGATGATGAACTTACTAAGAATCTCCACAATCTAAGTTGGAATGACTGCAATGCACTTGAATCACCAAAAACTAACTAGGAAAAAAATGAAAAAGTATTTCTAGAGAGTGAAATTGGAGTACAAGAGTTGGGAGTTCTGAAAATGACGCCAAGAAAGCTTTTAAAGCTCACAAATAACTGTCAGCCAGCGGTCACTGGCCTCTGCTCTCTAAAGATCTCTGTAGCACCACCCCAGCGGGCGCTGGGGTTCCAGCGGCCGCTGGGCTTTGTGTTTGCTCCTTCGACTCAGTTTCTCTTCTCGTGCATTTTTCGACTTGACCCGCTTCACTCGACTTTGCACGTGCGACGCTCAAGACACCATTCCTAGCTCCAGTATTTCCTCCTCCTACCTCCTTACATCAAAACATGAAAACACAAATACCGACGTAAAAACGAACTAAAAAAATACGAAATCAACAAAACCTAAAGTCTAAACATGACGAAAGCACAACTAAAAATGTAACAAAAACACGATAAACAATATGAAGATAGAGGTGTTAGAAATGGGTCAGGTTGGGAATTTGGCCCCAAAGTTTTGAGGTAGCTGAATTGAAATGCTCATAATTTTAATGCTTAGTTTTGAATTTATATGAAATTCTATGTACTCGATATCCGAGTTAGGTATTTTGGATCGAGGTATTGGGTACCTAAAATTATCCATTAATTTAAAATTTTGCATTTTTTGAGTTCATATCGATTAATTTTATATACTTGAATTATCAATTAATTTCAATCTTCTGATATTAATTTTTAATTTATTAATATTTTTAACTTATTAAATAATTACCGAATAATTAAATAAATACTATTATATAGTTATAATAAAGGGATAATGGCCTGTATATACATAAACTATCTACGAATTTTGGTATTGCACACGAACTAAAAAATCTTCCCCACAATACATAAACTACCTATTCTTCGCTTTTTTTCAACATCAGACTTATTTTGATCAAAATAGTGATGACATGGACCCGAATTAATAACGTGTAAGTCCACCTAAGCTTAAACGACATCGTTTTTCATTAAAATAAAACGACTAGGTGGACTTAGATGCACTTTCACGTCATTAATTCGGGTATATGTCATCACTATTTTGACCAAAATAAGCTCGATGTTGAAAAAATGAAGAATAGGTAATTTATGTATTGTGTGGAAGATTTTTTAGTTCACGTGCAGTACCAGAATTCGTGGATAATTTATGTATTTACATGTCATTATCCCTATAATAAATAATTTTGTGTATTACAAGTACTTGATTGAATATCGGATAATAACTAACTCAATATATTCAAAATTACAATATCTAATCTCATCCATAAACCCAATTTTCGAATATTTGACAACTCCATACCATATCAAGTGTTTCGAGTAAAACCCGAAACTCGTTTAAAGATCCTTATATGGCTATATGAAGGTGTCTATGAAGTTGGTTTGAGAAATTTAGACTATGAGATGAGTATCGCATCTTATATACCAAACATAGTGTTAGATTTTTATTTACGTATTCAACATAAATGGAATTTCCGAACCTTCCACCGAGAAACAAAATAAATAAATGGAAAATCTAGTAAGTGAGTGTTTACTAAGTAAGATATGATTAATTAGAATAATCCACTTTATTGGCATTATTTTAATCCCACATTTATAGGTGTGATATTTATCAAGCAAATAATTCATTATTGGACCATTATCACGGACTTTGGATATCTTAGAAGTCTAATCCTAATTAATAAACAATATATTAACCTATATTATTTTTATGTATCTAGACTTATGCTTACTTATGATACACATATTAGTGCAACAGACGACTACTCGACAATATTGAAGATGAGGCACATTCGCACATTGAAGTCGAGCCAAGCGTTGCCCAGAGACGTGGTCGTAGAGAGACACGAAGGCCTAGGCGTTATATTAATTAGATTACCTTATGCTTAGTATTTTAATCTTATTTAAATTGGGTTTGTTCAAGGCCCATTTCCGTAGCATCTATTTTATTGTTTCCTAAAGCCTTCTCATATAAAAGGCTAAAGTTCATTGTTTCTAGGGCTGGACAAAAAAATACATCTCGAAAAGACGACTATTCTTACGTGATCGTGAGAATTGTAGGAGTTTCACATTCTTCCCAACGTGATTATCAATACATATCGTATTAATTGGTGCTTTCATTGACTTTGTTCAATGGCACTCGACGACAACAATTTGCAAGCGCAATTTGCAACTCTCAGCGCTCAAGTCGACAAGCAACTACGTCAATCACAGTTAGATTTTCATAAACAATTGGACGAATTTATGGTGATACTCAAGACCTCTGAATCCACTCCCTCTGATGGTGAAGTCGTACACCACTCAGAAGCGGCCCGCCCGCCGTTTGTTCACCTCGAAGTCCCACACTTCGACGACTCGGATCCATACTCTTGGATCTTTAAAATTGAGGAATATTTTAGCTATCATAACACACCGGAATTTCAACACCTTCAGATTATTGCCTTCCACCTTGATGGTAAAGCTCCACGTGGTTTTAGTGGCTGAAATCCCATAATCTAATCTCTTCATGGTCCGATTTCTTGCTCCGTGTAAAGTCTCTTTTTGGTGATTCTCAGTTCGAAGATCCCGAGGGCACTTTGGCTAAACTTTCTCAGTAGGGGAGTGTTGCTGACTATCAATCCACCTTTGAATCATTAATGGGTCGTACTAAGGGCATCTCCGAACCCTTGCTTATTTCTTTCTACATTTTAGGCTTGCAACCCCCCATCCGCCGAGATCTCCAACTGAATCGGCCAACGACATTGGATGAGACATTTGCCCTATCTCGTATAATTAAGAGCAAATATTTGGACACACCATCAGACTCTCATACTTTTGCTCGGCCAATGTCTCGCCCAATTGCTCCAGCGATTTCTTCCCCAAGCACCACTATTGCTACTCCATCGTCCTCGCTTCAACCTCCCGCCGCCTCTCAAATCTCCACCACACGCCATGACTCATTCAAGCAGATATCCGCGAAAATCGTGAGCGTGGATTGTGTTTCCATTGTGACCAAAAATGAAACCCGTCTCACCGTTGCAAGACTTCACAAACTGTTATTATGGCAGATGTTTCCTCCATTCGCTATCAGGAACTACTCAGCCTCATTTTCTCTGACTATGGGGCAGCTTACACAAGCAATGATTTCACGTTATGATCAATAATGGTAACACTCATAATTTCATCACACCGGCCCCTGAAGAAAAACTTAAGCTGACCATTCTCTCCATTCCAAGTTTTCGTGTGTATATCGGCAACAGAGATTCAATTCTTTGCCAACACAAATGCACTGAGATTCCCATTGAGTTACAAGGTACAACTTTTCAATTGGAGTTATTTGTTTGCCAATCAAGGGACCAGATGTTATTCTCGAAATTCAGTGGCTGCAAGAGTTGGGACAAGTTACACATGATTACCGATGTAGCCGTATGGAATTTGCATGGCACGACCAACGTGTGATTTTAGAGGGAGATGCATCTTTAGCTTCACGTTAAATCAGTTTCTCTATGTTGCAATCCATTTTGCAAGCTGATGAGGCTGTCAATATTTATGAGATTTGGCTTGTTAGTGATGATCCAGGAAACAACGCACCCTCATCCACCATCGATCTTCAGAATGTTCCATCTTCATTCCAATCGATTCTCAAAAAGTTCAGTAACTTGTTTGACACCCCACATGGTCTCCCACCACATCGTATGTTCGACCATCAAATCCACCTCGAACCTGGACGCAAACCTATTAATGTCTATACCGATACCCTTATTTTCAAAAAAAAAATGAAATGGAACGGTTGGTCCATAAAATGCTCGACCAAGGAATTATTCGCCCAAGTCAAAGTCCGTTTTCCTTTCCTATATTGTTGGTAAAGAAAAAGGATGGATCTTATTGCTTCTGCGTTGACTATCGCGCTCTTAATGCCGTTACTATCAATGATAAGTCCCTCATTCCTACAATGGATGAACTCCTTGACGAACTGGGCAATTCGACGAACTTTACAAATATTAATTTGTGTGCAGGGTTCCACCAAATTCGGGTCCATGATAAAGATACTTTCAAGACAGTATTTCGCACACACGACGCTCATTTTGAATTCCTCGTTATGCCGTTTGGCCTAACTAATGCCCCGTCTACATTTCAGGCCACCATGAACTTCATTCTTAAGGATTTTCTCCGTCGATTTGTTGTTTTTTTTACGAATCCTTATCTATAGCCCATCCGAGGAAGAGCATGTTTCACATTTGCGAGAGGTACTTTCTTGCCTCCGATCTCATCGTCTTTATGTGAAAATCTATAAATGCACTTTTGGCACCAAATCTATCGATTACCTTGGTCACATTATCAGCGTCGGTGAGGTCCGTGCAGACCCAAATAAAATCAAGGCTATGCTATCTTGGCCTCATCCATCTTCACTGAAGCAACTTTGCGAATTTCTCAGCTTAACGGGCTATTACCGAAAATTCGTCCAGAATTATGCTAGTATTGCTTCACCTCTCACTAATCTCCTACGCAAGGATGAATTTACATGGTCATCTGCAGCTGCTCATGCCTTTGATGCCCTCAAATATTGTATGTCAACCACTCTGGTCTTGCGATTGCCAGATTTTTCAAAGCCATTTGTTATTGAGACTGATGCTTATGATGTGGGTTTGGGAGCAGTCCTTTTAAAAGACAATCTTCCAATTGACTATCATAGTCGTAAGTTGGGCACTCGACTATCTCGTTCCTCCACTTATATCAAAGAATTGCACGCCATCAGCAAAGCTATTGGTAAATGGCGTCAATATCTAGTCGGTCTTGTCTTTACTATTCGTACTGACCACAATAGTCTAAAAGAACTTTTGCGCCACCATCTACATAACCCAGATCAACACCGCTATATTCGTAAGTTGTTAGGCTATGATTTTTCCATTGAATATAAGTCGGGGCGTCATAATATTGTGGCCGATGCACTATCCCGCGCACCGGAGGCTTCTTCCTTGGAGTACACTATTGTCATTTACCTCTTGGAGAATTCTGAATTCTCTCATATTTGTTTGATGATACAAAGCGTCCCTATATCTTCATTCATCGATGATTTGCGCCACGAAAATCAAAACGACGATGCTTATGTCTCTTATCATCGTCGTTTTCATGCCGGAGAATTACCCCTTGACTATTCAGTGGTCGACGGCTTGCTACTCTACAATAACAAATATTTTCTCACCTCTTCTTCAACTCTGAAATAGGCCTTGCTGCAGGTATTTCATTGTTCCCCGGTCAGTGATCATGGCAGTGTTAAAAAGACCCTCGTCGGTCTCTCTTCTCTTTTTTATTGGCACCGCATGTGCCACGATGTCGAGGCATTTGTTCGAGTTTGTGTTACATGTCAGCCGGTGAAGAATCTCACCATGGCCCCTGCTGGTCTTTTATAGCCCTTGCCAATTCCTGCCTTGGTTTGGAATGAGCTCACGATGGATTTTATCACTCATCTACCACCTTCTCATGGCTTTTCGGTGATTCTTGTAGTTGTCGACCGTCTTACGAAGGCTGCTCACTTTGGACCCTTAACTGCTGGATTCACTGCACATGAAGTGGCTCATTTATTCACCAACATGGTTGTTAAACTACATGGGTTCCCCTCGTCCCATTATTTCAGATCGTGATCCAGTGTTCCTTAGTCGTTTCTGGGCTGAGTTATTCAAACTTAGTGGAACCTCTCTCAAGCATAGTTCTGTTTATCATCCTCAGAGCGACGGACAAACCGAAGTGGTTAATAGATGCTTGGAGCAATACTTGAGAGCTATGATTTCTGATCGTCCCGAGCGTTGGTCAGATTATCTTGGTTGGGCAGAGTTCCACTACAATACGAGCTACCATTCTATCATTCGTATGAGTTCATTTCAAGTTGTTTATGGACGTCTTCCCTCTATAATTCCACGCTACATTCCTAGCTCTACAGCTGTAGATGCTCTTGACTCACTACTGATTGAGCGTGATCAACTATTGTCCGATCTTTTCTCTCTTTGGCCCAACATTGTATGCAACAACAAGCTAACAAACATCGTCGTGACGTGAATTTTTATGTTGGTGATCTTGTGTGGATCAAATTGCAACCTTATCGTCAGGTTTTGGTTATGCATCGAGGCTCTCTTAAATTGGTTAAATGATATTATGGACCGTATCATGTTCTTGAGAAGATTGGTGTTGTCGCATATCGTCTTGTCATTCCCTCCCATAGTCGCATTCATGTTCCACGTCTCATTGCTCAAGCCATTTGTGGGTCCCGACACTACTCCCATCAACCCCCTCCCAGTTGATCACTACAAAAAAATGTCTACAGGCGACGGACATTTTCGTCCCTAAGGGCTAACGACGGATCATGTCCGTATGTATTTCGTTCGTCGTTAGCCCATTTGACGACGAAAAATAAAGTCTGTCGTTAGCTAATGACGGACTTATGACGGAAGTATCCATCATTAACAACAACGGATTCACAGTCCATCATTAGTTTTAAAATTTATTTTTTTTTATTTTTTGTTTTTGTATTATCCAAAACCTAAAACCTAACAAACAATACAAATATAATAGAACATTCAACAATAATTTTAAATCTACCAAATGGATCAAAATACGAAATGTAATATAACGAAAGATGTAATACAAAGTATAGTATATGAATGTAGCCACCGCACACATATCTCTATCAAATACATCATAAAAGTCTACGAATCATAATCGGGAAAACTGGGAGGGGAAAACGGGGGAAATGAGGGACCACCCTGCTACTGCATCATCTGAGCGTACTGAGACTGCACGAGCGTCATCTGGTCAGTCAATCTCTTCTGCTCAGCAATGTACTCTTGGCACTCGCGATCCTGCTCCCCGACTCGGTGCCGCAGGTCCTCAATCTCGCTCCTGGTGGGTCGTGAGGCGGACGAAGATCCACCGAACCTGGAAGCTCTCAACGCCTTCCCTGTGCCTCCCATACCGAACAACCTATTCTTCATGTCTGGGGCGCCAAGAACCTCCAAGTATAGCTGGTTGGTGTCCACCGCATCGTGGTCCCCTTCAGGCAGCTGGGCCCGTTCCGCGTCAGCACGGGCAAACACCTCAGTCTGCATGTAAACGAGAAATGAACATTTGTTAATAACATATTATAAAGGTTGTAATTATAAACTATATATATTACTTTGAAATTAAGACTTACCGCTATCGCCTCCGATTTCGCATCGGTGTACATCCCGTCTGCATACCGATGCTCATCGAGAAAGGAGTCGAACATGCAGTCTATCGGAGGTACTCCCCTCTCAGCAGCCTGTGCATGACATACCAATTGGGTTATGTTATTGAAACATGTGTATATGAATTAAAACTATAAAACATTATTAAAATTATGATTTGAAATTACCTTTTCCTCAGCTCGTTGCATGATGGACTTCGACCCTCCCCTATGCTCGATAGGACATCCGGTTGTGCCTCGCTACCTGGGATTTAGCAATTACATCATCTCGAGACCAGTAAGCGAGCCAACCCGCCCAGACCTCATCAGTCCACCATCCCAATTTTCCACCTCTCGGTGGCGGATCGTTCCTCCTCTTTATCCCGCAGATATAATCTTTATATCTCCCCCAACACTTATCGTACCACAGCTCTCGAATCTTGGCATCGAGAGACGGTTTCCAAGTAAATTTTTTCTAGCATCCAAAATGTATGTTAGAAATTGTAGTTAACTTCAATATATAGTTATAAGTTATAATTTAGAATGAATTTGAAAGTTTTAAAACCTTAAAATCCCCCCAGTATCTCTGCCTCACGTCCTCAGGCGTCAACTTCCAACTGTATCCAGTCAGATTGGGAACTATCTTAAATAGTTCACAGATGTAATCAATCGGGGCGCCATGCGGGTAAAATCCCCTACATAAATCATTTTAGATTGATATATATTAGTATTTTGAATTACTTATTAAATATTTGTTAAAATTCAATATCTGATTGTATTTGCGTACCCCAGCTCACTCACTGAGAGAACGAAGTCCCCTGTGGGTCTCTGCTCCCCCTGATGATCCGTATCGGAGCCAGACGACGGACCGCTTATATGTATGCCACCAATGTGGTGGTTCAGACCAGTCCCGGACTCATATTCGGATGATGAGCCCGGGGAACTACCTCGACCGATAAATAGAGGAGAACGTAGTGCACCCCTTCCTCGAGGAGTAGACACATCATCTCGTGGTGAAGATCTCCGACCGGAAGACATCTATTATGTTGAAAATTAATAAATAAGTTTCATTTATAACAAGAAACGTATAAGTTGAAGTTTTATAGGTCGAGAATTATGGGAATTATGGTTAGAGGTCAATAATTATGGTTAGAGGGCGAGAATTATAAGTTGATTTGCAGTTAATTGCACATTATAAATTGAATAGAGGGCGAGAATTATGGGGAAAAAATTTAAGATTTTGTAAGTCATACCGTTATGAATATGTTGATGCTCAGACTGTTTGATGTTTCGACTGTTTGATTTTGGAAAATTTTACCAATGAGTTATCTTCTAGCTAATTGCATCTAATATAATGAGTCATTGAATCTAATCAAAACATCCAAACATCAGAACATACATATCATCATCAAAACATCACAATACATGCATCTCATCAAAACATCCCAACATTAATGACATATAACGAGTTTGCATAATATTATGAATATTGGGAGAAGATCCTTAAGACGTAATTAAAATCTATCCCAAAGGGAGAAGATCCTTAAGAAATTAATTACGTCTATCTCATTTAATGTAATAATATATATATATATATATATATATATATTTATAAGCAAATCGTTATACTAAATTATTTCAAAATTCAAATATTTAACAATTAGTCTAAATTGTTAATTATTATATGCAATAATTATTAATCTAAATTAAGATAATTAATAATCTTAAAAAATTTGACCTAAATAATTATTAATCTAAATTAAGATAAATAATCTTAAACAATTAGTAATTTAATTAAGTAAATTACCTCTAATTAACCTAAATTACATCTAATCTAATTAACTAATTAAGTAAACATATTAAATTAATCTAATTAACTAATTAAATTAAACAATTACATTTCACCGAAGGAGGCAACACCGGAGCAGAGAAGGCGGCTGCAAAAGGCTGAGGAAGCACTCAGGAGGCGGCACGCGGAGGGAACAGTCCGGAAGGCAGCGAAAGCCGAAAGGCGGGTCCTAAATAAATTTCATCTAAACTAATTAACTAAATTAAACAAATTAATTAAAGTAATTAAATTAAGTAAACATATACTAATTAACAATTAAATTAAACTAATTAAACCTATATATAGTATTAATTAACAATCTAAACTAATTAAATAATTAAATTAAAAACTAATTGAACAATTAAATTAATTAAGTAAATCTATACTAATTAACAATCTAAATTAATTAAATAATTAACAATAAAATTAACTAATTTGAACAATTATAACACTAATTAAACTAATTAACCAAATAATTTAAAAACTAATTAACAATTATCAAACACTAAATTAAACAATTTAATTAAAGTAATTAAATTAAGTAAACCTATACTAATTAACAATTAAATTAAACTAAACATATATATAGTATTAATTAACAATCTAAACTAATTAAATAATTAAACTAATTAAATAATTAAATTAATTAAGTAAATCTATTTAAAAATCTAAACTAATTAAATAATTAACAATAAAATTAACTAATTTAAACAATTATCACACTAATTAAACTAATTAACCAAATAATTTAAAAACTAATTAACAATTATCAAACGATTATGAAATACTAATTAAATAATAAATAAACTAATTAACAAAATAATTATCAAACACTAATAAACTAATTTTACAATTAATAAATTTAAACACTAATTATCAAATAAATTACAAAAATAAAATAAAAGACAACCTTAGCCGGAGGGAGCAGCCGGAGGGCGGCAGAGGTGCGGCGACGCACGGCGGCAGGCGGCAAAGGGCGGCAGCAGGCGCGGAGGGCAGTTTCACGACGGAGCAGGCGGCGGGGAGGCGGCGGGAAGTTCTTTCCTACGAAAAAACGATCCAAAAATTAGAAATAGAGAGACATAGAGAGAGAGAGGAAGGAAAATGGAAGAAATATACATACCTGAGCGTATTTGGCCGGTGGGAACTTCAAATCGCCGGTGGTGGAATGCTTTTGCCCGAAGAAGAAGGGGAATAGGCTTGTGTTGTTATGTTTTCGCAAAATGGGGATGAAACCCGATTTAAAGGGCTGGACGACGGACAAGTCCGTCGTCTAGTAATAAAATAATTAAAAATTAATATTAATAATATTAACGACGGACTGATGACGGAACTTGCTAACAACGGACTAGTCCGTCGTTAGGTCCGTCGTTAGTTTTGGCGCCAACTTGCGCCCCATAATATCAATCGTCAATCCGTCATCCAGTCCGTCGTTAGCCCATTCGTAGAATTCCGTCGTTAGCTTCGTCGTCTGATAGCTGTATTTTTGTAGTGGATGATGTTGGCTTACTCGTTTTGGTTCCATTGGTCATCGTATCTTCCTGCACTATCCTCCACCAGGGTGTTCCAGAGAAACAAGTTCTTGTCCAATGGCAGGGCCTTCCTCCTGCCGCCGCCACATGGGAGTCTCTCACCTCTCTCCTGGATTTGTATCTTAATTTTCACATTGAGGACAAGGTGGCTTCTATGGAGGAGGGAGTTGATACACATATTAGTGCAACAGACTGACTACTCGACAATATTGAAGATGAGGCACATTCGCACATTGAAGTCGAGCCAAGCGTTGCCCAGAGACGTGGTCGTAGAGAGACACGAAGGCCTAGGCGTTATATTAATTAGATTACCTTATGCTTAGTATTTTAATCTTATTTAAATTGGGTTTGTTCAAGGCCCATTTCCGTAGCATCTATTTTATTGTTTCCTAAAGCCTTCTCATATAAAAGGCTAGAGTTTATTGATTTTAGGGCTGGACAGAAAAATACATCTTGAAAAGATGGCTATTCTTACGTGATCATGAGAATTGTAGGAGTTTCACGTTCTGCGCAACATGATTATCAATACATATCGTATTAACTTATCCATTTAGTGAATGCCCCTAAATCAAACCAAAGATTAATCCAGAGACTCAAATCTCGAACAATATTTAGTCTAATATTACCACAATCGTAACTATCGTTTCAAACAGAAAAATATATTACCATAACTATTTGGTAATATATGTACTGTTACTATAATAATATATGAAATTTTGACATTTTTAATAGAGTTAATAATTTTTAAATATACAAGGTGTTTACAAAATTTTAAATTTAACATTAAATTTAAAAATCATATGTAAAATGCATATATTTTGCACAATCTTTACACTAAAAAAATATGAAGGGATAATCGAAAGTGACATGGTTAATAAACTTTTCAAGCCAACAAATAAAGTTGTTTATATTTTATTTAAATTAATATATATGTTAAAATTATTATACATAAATAGGAATGGAGAAATGAATTTAAATTTATGGATGTGACAAAATATTCTAGCAAACTGAAAGCATCTTCTGATCAATTCAAATATCATTTGGATTCCATTAGTAATGAGGATTCAGAATATCACACATTGATCAATCAAAGAGAGATTCAACCACTAAAAGAAAGATCGATTCTTTAGGATCCTTCATTTTTTCAAACGGAAGGAACAGAGATAGAATCAGACCGATTCCCGAAATGCCTTTTTGGATATTCGTCAATGTCCCGGCTATTCACGAAACGTGAGAAGCAATCATCTGCTTCCGGAATTCTCTATTCCCACTTTCCGCTACTAGGAAGAATACCGAAAAGAATATGAAAATAGTCCCTATAATACATAAACGAGATCAAATTGTAATCAAACTCGTATTTTGCTTACTTAACCTTAGATTAATTGAATTTAATTTGATAAAAAGGGAATAAAATTGTCCAAATCCCTGCTATTTTATTTGCAATCCAATTCCTCCACCACTGCAAACCCCAGTGACATTCAGGCATGCTACACTTTTTAGTTATTGTGAGTTGGAACCAACATATAATAAGAATTTTTGGTTTCGAACAAAATTCATGCTATTTATTGAGATATCAGTTTTCATTTTGCGGGCACTTTTAATTAACTTATATAATTTAGTGTTCACTATAAGATATAGGAAAAATCTTCTAATCTTTAATTATTTATAACATGCAAAAATATGTGTACATTTTGTATTGTAATTAATCTTAATTTCTGTAAACTAACCACCTAATATAGAAATGGTGCTCCAAACCAAATTCATGATGTGGATTAGGACCTCTTACCAACTCTACACTTTGTATGGCTTTCTTTTCTGTAAACTAACCACCTAAAAAATACTCCCTCTCGTTCGTCCACAAAGAAGAGTGTATCATTGTTGCTTGAACAAGTTGTTCATAAAAAGTGTAATATTTATTTTTAATACATGGTCTCACGTATCTTCATTTATTATAAATCATCACATTTCACTATTTAGTGGACTCATTTCTCCGCCAAAATATCACAACATAGTCTTCTTAAAATATGTGTCCATTTCCCCATAATACACTTATCAATCATAGAATGTATAAAGTAGTGTAAAAGTGATAAAAGTGGTAGGGTTCACACCTTAGCGGGAGAGAGAGTAATATTTTGCTTTATTAATTCTCGTACAGTATCCATCCGTCGCAACTATTTTAACGATACAAAAGAGTACTAGGCGTGTTACATAAAAAATTGAATTTAGCTTTGTTTCTGGCAAAACATCTAATATCTTTAATAACCAATTTATTTAAATATCTTCTCTCAAATCTTGGTAGATTATGAAACACACCTAATCTGATAAATCCACATCCATTTATTTCATCTTCTTTAATGTATCATTCGATATTTTTTCTTCTTTTCTAATGTAACTCTACATATGCATTGTTAATTAAATCAAATATTATCATAAATTCGTAATAATCCTTTACAAATTTATCGTGATCTGAATATATATATATATATGCTAAGCTATATATTGATATTTGATAAACATCATGAAAAAGGACAAATGAATTCAAAATCAAATCAAGAAAATATTATCAACCATCAAAGATTTACTGCAATATTATATCTTTTTATTTCCTTATTTCTTGAACAAGCCAGAATATACATTAAACACTAGACAAATAAAGATTTACCGCAACATTTTATCTTCTTCTATCATTAAGAGAAGAAACTTATTCAACAAAATTTCTCACTAAAATCAAGAAGTCAACTCTCCAAGAAGCAAGAGCCACGGAACTCGGCGGACGTTGAGTAATTAATTTTTATAATTCTGACTTAAGCAATATTTTTGGATACTATATTCTAAGCAAATATAAAAAATTGATTTATAAAAAAGAGAATAAGTTGTATATATCATTGCATATATAAAGCTATATTTTATTCAAATGTTTGTTAAAAAATCAACCAGTTAGGAGTCCCGTCTACATGCTTAATTGAGCAGGTTTTGTTATGCAGTCAGTAGAGTGGTCTTGAAGGTAAACTAAAAGAAAAGAAATTCATAAAAATAAGCTGTTTGGCTGTGATCTTGCTTGAGTTTCAAGGCTTTTCTCACTCTCCTCTCTCTTGTTGGCAAGTTTGGTATTGCATCATGATGAAGCAAAAGCATGTTCTTTTTCTTGTTCCATTCCCCCTTATTTATCTTTATTAATATCTCCTTTCTCGAATTACTTAACTATATGTCCTTTTTGTTTTTTCATTATAGTTCGTTCTTTAGTATATAAAGACGACGTTTTTGCAGTTGTAGCACTGGGAGAAAGTGTTATATATATATATAGTTCCAGTAACTAATAGGTGCTGGTCTCTTGATTTTTGTTTAAAGTTTCCTTCTTTACTTTTATTTTGTTTATGATTATCTGTTCATGATTTTGTGAATCTTCTGATGAAAAGATGCCAGTTCATTCATTACTTTGTTATATATTATCATTTCTATGTTTTCGGTTTTTATACCAAATATTGGATTTTAAGAATGTGTTGTTACTAATTGTGGAGATTATGAGTTTCCTCTTGCTGAGTTGAATTGATCTGTCGGTGGTTAGAGCTAATCTGAAACGAGATTTAGATTTATGTTTGGATAAATATATAATTGGTATTGTCTAAATTGAATCAATGACTGTATTATGGTACATCTGCACCAGATCAGATATCAGAATCTTGAATGAATTGTTGCTATGTTTGCATATAAATTTCTGCTGATCCTTGTTTGTTTCTATACGTAGATTTTGTCCGAACCTGAAGGGATCCCGTAATGGCTAATCAAGTATTGAATGGAGGCAACCACGTTTCCACCAAGCCACCTCCTGAGCCATCACCTCTGAGAAAAGCCAAATTTTTCCAGGTAGAGAGTGTACTCGTGTTTAATGAGACAATGTGTTCACCTCGGATTAGTTATATGTGCAAAAACTAGTTAGTTGATGTTTATTATTCTATATCGAACTTACTATTTGCTTTTGAGACAAGAACTCTGCTTATAGTTTGTTAATCACTAAATATTTGTCCCTATAATCAGTTTTAATGAGCTTAATAAGAACTTGATTGACAGGCAAACATGAGGATCTTGGTTACTGGTGGAGCTGGATTCATAGGTTCTCACTTGGTCGACAAACTTATGGAAAACGAGAAAAATGAAGTGAGCATTTATTTCTTATATCAGCATCAACAACACATAGGTTATATGCATATTCAAACCCGACCTTTTTTGGGCTGCTTTTTTTTACTTAGGTGATCGTGGTGGACAACTACTTCACTGGATCCAAGGACAACCTAAAGCAATGGATTGGCCATCCTCGATTTGAGCTTATTCGACATGGTACTCATTACTTATCCATGCTCTCTCTTTGCTTCAATTCAAACTGCATAGGTAGATGTTCTTTGAATGCTCATAAACATTGTAACAGAAAATCTTATATTATTCTTTCAATCTTTTATAATTGAGTTTTCTGCAGTGATCTTTGGTTCTTATTTGTGTTCATCACTCGTAGTTTTATTCTGCAGAATATTGCATTACATGGAGTTCCTTTTTCTTTTTGTGAGCATATTATTTTCTTTTGCAGATGTTACTGAGCCTTTGTTAGTTGAAGTTGACCAGATATACCATCTTGCTTGCCCTGCTTCCCCCATTTTTTACAAATACAATCCTGTGAAGGCCAGTTCTCTCTCTCACTCTCACTCTCACTCGTACACACACAGACAGAGTTTGGATGGTCACAGTGGATATATGGTTTCATCGTTGATTAGTGATGTTTAATTTTTGAATGCATCAGACAATAAAAACAAATGTGATTGGAACACTAAACATGCTGGGACTTGCCAAGCGAGTGGGAGCAAGGTTTTGACAAGACTATTCATGTTTCTACTCATTTGTCCATTGCCACTTCTGAACTCGTTAATTCATTTTGTGTAACTTTGCCAGAATTCTCTTGACATCGACATCCGAGGTTTATGGTGATCCGCTTGTGCACCCTCAGACCGAAGACTACTGGGGCAATGTGAACCCCATAGGTACTTTACGTTTGTTTTTACAAATCGCGCTGAAGCATTTAGAACGAGAAGAATGCTGGTTGGCCTGTTTGATTCTTTAATTGTGAAATTGCAGGAGTTAGAAGCTGTTATGATGAGGGGAAGAGAGTAGCAGAAACTTTGATGTTCGATTATCATAGACAGCATGGAATTGGTATTAGCCTCTTTTGACTACATCTTGAATGATACAAAATGATGCTCTTGATGCTTTCCTGACTATTATAAAATGATGAATTTGCAATAGAGATACGGATTGCAAGGATCTTCAACACATACGGACCCCGCATGAACATTGATGATGGCCGTGTTGTCAGCAATTTCATAGCTCAAGCCATACGGTAAATTGGAGAAACGGAACATCGTATGTGTGAGTATGTGTGGTTGAGAGAGACTTTTATGATTCACTTTCTAAAATGAACTACTCTGTGCAGTGATGAAGCTTTGACAGTTCAGTTGCCAGGAACTCAAACAAGGAGTTTCTGTTATGTTTCTGATATGGTATGTGAAACAATCATTTTCTCATGCAATCGTATAATTATATAGTCTCATCGTACCCAATTTTTGGTAAAGGTCGACGGTCTTATCCGGCTCATGGGAGGAGATAACACCGGCCCCATCAACATCGGCAATCCAGGTTCACAAATCTTGATATATTTTCCTCAAAATTTTTACTTTCATGTGATTTAAATACTAACCAAGAGCATTGCTTTCAGGTGAATTCACAATGACAGAACTTGCAGAGACTGTGAAGGAGGTAACATTTTCAACTTTTTAAGCCATTATAGATATAGATTACGATGCTTACCAGAACTTGAAAATCGTTCACCACGATTTCAGCCTGAGTCAGGTATCTCTCAATTAGTCTGAACATGAAATTTGCAGATGATCAATCCAAATGTGAAGATCATAACTGTTGACAACACTCCGGATGACCCTCGCCAGAGGAAGCCTAACATCACAAAGGCCAACGAGCTGCTAGGTTGGGAGCCGAAGATCAAGTTGCGCGATGGAATTCCTCTGATGGAGGAAGATTTTCGCAAGAGGCTTGGAATCTCGAGGAAGAAGTGAGAAACACTTATAATACAAGACTTGCACACTTTGCTTTTGAGTCCAGTTTTTGCTTCTTTTTTTCCTGATTTCCTAAACGTGTGAGTTTTGAGGTGCTATGAAACTCTCACTGCTACAAATAACATATTGAGAGACCAGCACACATTGTTGCATCAACATATTCTATGAAATACTTTTGTTCAATTTCCATACATGGTGTTCTCCTCTCATCTACCATTTTCCCTCTCATAACACTGAGTTTATTCTGAACAACAGTAGTTACAATCAATGGCTGCAACCAAAAAAATAGGTAGTGCATCGCACCTTCTAAGTCTGCTTCACTTCTTTAATGTTTGATATTTCTAACAGAAGTCTCAGCAGTGCCTGAGGCTTGGAGAGAAAAGGTGAATGATCAGCACCTTTAAGATGAAAGACTTGCTTAGGTGGATCCGACTGTATCATCGCCTCCTGCATTGGTTCAGGCATGGCGAAATCCTCGTCTGTCTTTATATAGAACCTAGGGATGGAGCCATACTTTTCTGCTGAAAGGGAAAGCTTCTCTGTTACTGGTGCAAACGGTACACCCCTCATTGACACTGAGGCTAAAGCCACATCCTGCATCACAACACACACATACACACATGAGTTTATGAAGATAGTTCTTGTACTGACGGGATACGACATATACATAGTATCATCGTACCTTTGATGGAGTTCGGTTGAACAAGAAATCTTCTAGAAGCGATTTGTCATAGTCCATTGCAGTAGGCTGCTGTTCCTTCCCATTTGCATATATGAACTTCTGAGCATTTTGGTTGAGGTCAGTGAAGCCTGACTGCAAAAGAAGTTTCAGATGAGAACACAGTAGAAAAAACGTGTCGAAAATATTCGAAAACATCGTCTATGCAGAGACCTGTTTGGAGATGACATCAAGAGCACTTTGGCCATTTTTAAGCATAGTTGCAGCAACAAACACAGCTCTTGAAACTTTGCTAGGGCTCATCTCCATTGCATAAGAAATGCAAGCTCCACCTAAATCATGCCCCACCAAAACCACCTGCTTTTTTGAAGTAGTGATATATTATTACCATCCATAACTAATCCAAGAAGACAACATAATACCAAAATCAAATACACACCTCTTTGTCATGAGGAAGATTTGCAAGGAAATCAGTGAGGGGCTTAGCATATTGAGCTATAGTTTTGATGGAATTAATGTCACAAAAGTTAGCACCAGAGCCAGTGAGGTCTATGGCATCTACATCACAGTTGGATTCTTTCAAGAGGGCTATGATCTTGTACCAACACCATGCCCCAAAACCTCCACCATGAACCAGCAAAAAATGTTTCTTCTCTTCACCATCATTTCTTGCAATATCCTAAAACCATTGCAATTAAAGAAATTACACAGAATAGAATAACATATATACTTCTTGAAAAAATGAGATATGATGACTGGCAATTATCAACATGTACGAAAATTGAGATTTTGTGAGAGTCAAATGAGGATAAAAAACAATAATAATTTATTAGCTAGAGTGAGGTCAACATGTAATTACCATTAAATAAATGGCCCTAAAAGGCAACTAAGAGAGTTATTAACATTGATTATTAATACATACTAGTCTACTACCATCCAGAAACTTACACATAATGTTCTCTAAAGTCATAGAATTTATTTTATACTCACATTAGTCAAAAAATGAATTATAGCTATCTGTAATATTAAAATTTTCATTTAAAGACGTCTCTTCTAGTTGAATCAGAAAAATGCAAGTACAAGACTATTTCCAACCCATAAATTAAATCAAGCAAAGAAAATTCATGCTATGCTATCATCAAATCCAGAAATAAAATAAAATAAAATAAAAGAAGATGTGAAATTAAAAACCTGGAGGTTGGGAAGCTGCAAAGAAGAGAGAGGGTTAGAACTGGAAACAGACTGTGAACGTTTAGCAAACTTCTTGGAATTCTTTGAAGAAGGTGGATTTCTGGTAGAGATTGAACGGTCCAAGTGGAGAAGAAGATCGCCTCCATTGTTGTTCTGCAAGTGGTGGCGGTAGAGCATCGAGGCAATCTGCGCTTGCTGCTTAATATAGGAATCGTCGAAAACGTCGGAGGTTTTCTTGGGAGGGGAAGAAGACGATGAAGATGTTGATTTTCTTGATTTTCTGAGAGGGGCTGAGGGGGAAATCCATGGAGGGAGCACTTCCCTTGTTGAAGATTTTGAGAATGTTGATGATGAGAAGCATGCAAGAGAATTTCCCATGTCTGTTTTGTTTCTGTCACTCTTTCTATTGCATGAGATCTAGTGGGAGTTTATAACAAATGAAATGCTGTGTGTGTTTGTCTGAGAGAGGGTTTTGTATTTAAAGAAAAATTAAAGAAAAGTGGACCACTTATAAATATGGGTATTAGGTGAATAGGTGGACTGTTATGGAAATGGAGGTTGTGTAGAGCATATAAATTTAATGAGGACATATATGTAAATTTGGTGTGCGCAATGAATTTCACAACTATACTACATGTGCATGACTAGTCATTATTAATTAATATCCAATAATCAACATCTTAAGCAATAATAAAAAAGGGTTGCTTCTCTGAATAATATGAATGTAGAGGAAATTTGTAAATCAGCATAATATAAACAATAATTTTCTTTATTTCAAGGCAAAACTTCACGTACAATACGAACACGTACATGGATACCATTATTGAACCAATTATAGAAAAAACACAATTATTTATATGTTGATATGATTATACATCTAGTGAAGTGATACGTGCCTTTTATGTCTTATTAATTTGTACATATTTGATTAATAAAGCACATTTATAAAAAAAGTCAAATGTATTTGAATAAGTGAAATTGAAAAAGTATTTAAATATGATATTTTTTTAGTCGAGTCGGCCTATCAAAATTGGTGTGGCGTGAAAATAATGAAATAAATAAGCATATTACTATATAATTACAACATTTAAAATATAGTTTGACTGAGAAAAAGCCATTGTTGACCCTTAGATAGCAGTCCAGTCCAGGAAAGGCAGCTGCTTCCTATTCCTTACTAATAATAATAATGGATACAATTCCATTTTCAAAATGAGCAGTAGACAGAGAAAACGATAACCGAAACTTCCGAATTTCCAATATTTGAAAGGAAACAACATACCAAATGAAGCAATATATTATTACATGACAAGAGTCGATTAAAAAAAATGGATGAATATCATAGGAAAAACGTGTGTTGAGAGCGATAAAAGAATTCCCCTTTGTTTCAAAGCACCAGTGAACTTTCGTGCGTACTGCCTCTCCTTTTTTGTAGCAGAATAAGTCGATGATTAAACTATAAGTAACTATTGTAGTAATACAAGTTATACATGATTAAACTAGTAGTTGAGAAATGATGGAGATTAATTATCAAAAAATTACTTCTCACTAAACTGAAAGAATTTTACTGAGTATTTAGAAAACCAATCTTACTTAATAAAAGAAAATAGAAAATTAGAAAAAGAATCCCTCAGTGTCAGTGACATGATATATTTGAAGTTGGTGAGAGGTCTGGAGATGTGGTATCTTTAATATATTTATAGAAAGAGAGAATGAAATATTATACTTACTACCTACCGCTATTATTGCTGCAGCACAGCAGTAGCCACTCTGCTTTGGTTGAAAGTCTTGTGATTATAATCTGTGTCTTCTCTGTTTAATTATCAACCTCAGCATCACATCCAGAGAAGGATCAATTCAATCAACTCTATCCAAAAAATTAAGGTAAAACAAAACTGCAGTGCATACTCGATAAAATTTCGTAGAAATCCAGTCAGAAATGATTGTAAATTCAAAAGTAACGTCCACGTAGGACATTGCAAAAGTAATTGCTGAATATCACATGAAAGTAATTGTGGAATATTTCATGTCCTCATGGGTATTATAAATGAGCTACTTCGACTCACCTATATTGAATACATTATCAGACAAAGTTTAATGATAGAAAAGAACATTACTGAAGTGAAAGGCAACAACAGTTGCACAAATGTGCCGCATTAACATATCTTCCAACAGTAACAAATCATCATTGCTTTTCTTACTGTAACTAATACTGAAAATCAGACAGAAAACTCTCCTAATTCCTACATGCATTGTCTCAGTCTGATGATCTATGTATCACCGCACTTCCTGCAGAGGCCTGATTTGCTGCTCGATTACTTCCAAAATTCTTCCTGTTTGATTCCCTTGCAATCCTCGAGCCGAACTGCACCAGCAAACAAGGATCAAGACCATTAATTAACTAGGCTGATTTGTGAAATAGAGTCTTGGTACATGCAGTATGCAGCTTCCTTCTTCCCCTCTATTAGTCTGCTTTTACAAAAATAAGCTAAAGGAATGTTCAGTTATTGTGTACTATGACTATCCACACCTGAATTGCCCTTTTGGGCATGCGAGCTACTTCATCTAGACCAAGTAGTTGTGCGACCTGCAGCAGTGCAATGGAACCTCATCAATCATGACCAAGTAAAATGTATCACTATAAGGCTATGTTTGGTGCCTAAGTAATGAATCATCATCTCATGTTAATTACCATATAGTTATAGGGTTAGGTACCAAACATAGCCTAATATTCTAAAATTTTACTCCCTCCGTCCCACCTCAATTGTCCACTTTCCTTTTGGATCGCAAACCAATACCCACTTTATTACTCTCACAACTACTTCCAACTACTTTCCACCTACTTTATTACACTCACAATTTTTGTCCAAAAAGGGAAACAAGACAATTGAGCCGGGACATCCCAAAATGGAATACAAGACAATTGAGCCGGGACGGAGGGAGTATCTGTGTTGCTATAAGCCTATAATTGTTATTAGCACATAGCAGGCGTAGTGCCGAAGTAGCATACCTCCCTCAGAATTTTCTTGTCACCAACTCCATTTGGTTGATTAAGGTCTGCAATCTCCCATAGAGGAATATCGAGCAAAATCCTAATGACATCTTCGTCCAGAAATGGAAATCTTGCCTGACAAAACAAAATAATCAAATGTGAAATGTTTTTGGATATAATTCGATGAATTTACAGAGTTTCAATTAGAGAGTTTAATAAAGTCGATATATTTGAGCACCTCCTTCCCATTGTCACTTATGCATCTGTCGTCTCTCCCTAAGTTCCGCTTCCAAATTCTTTGCACGTCTAGCTTCATTTCCTCATGGAGACCAAGCCAACTGGTATGCACAAGAAATAGTAGGTAAACCAAACTTGAGGAAAGTAATGAACAAGAAGAGGAATACTCATGTATGGTTTTATTTTAAATGTGTGCAATTTTGTGCAGATAATCGTGGAGATCAAAGATTAAGAACAAATAAGTATCACCTTTTATTTCTAAATTTAGTTTTATGTCGACCATAGCCAGCACATTGCTCGTCTGCACCTGAACCCACTAGGAGAATCCTTGCTGCGGACTTATACTTGACAGGCTTATATTGTACACCGTCATTGCTGCTTGCCTCCTCCGCATAAAGACAACCATCTCCTCCAGCAGCTAGCCATAATGCTATGCCTATATTCAGGTCCTGAAACAATGAGAGGAAATGGTATTCTAGTTAGGAAGATCAAATGAAGAGAAGTTACTATTTATCCTTCTCTGTTCTTGAAGTATTTATACCTTTGTTTTTATTTATGATAGTGATAGGGAACAGGTGCCGCTGGAGGAAGGGGCTGGGCCTCAGCCAT
>JAPKLX010000034.1:1496018-1525055 GCA_026898415.1 Leonotis leonurus | reverse complement strand
AGCCTAAGGCTGGCAAACGTCTTTCGTTTGATTTCTGATCTTTATCAGATAGGAAGGGGACTATGAAGTTGAGTAAAGAGCATAGTATAATGTAAGTTTTTTAGCACTTCTTCTAAATTGATATTATGCACTTTAAGTCGCAAGAAAATAATTTTGAAGAATAGAGTCAAAATTGCAGGTGCAAGGTGCTAAGATGTTGATACAATCACGTTAGTGGAATCTCAAAGAACAGGAATCATCAATGGCATGCTAATGCACAACAAAACGAATGAAAAGTACCATGTAGGTTTTAGCTGGATTTATAAGTGTCATGACATGCTTCGTCTCGAAAGTTAACTTCTGTAAGTTTGAATCAATTTCTACAAGCTTCCATCTGTAAATTGACAGGGAAAAGTAAACAACCCGCATAGAGGGGGAAAAGTGAAAATATAATAATCATACTAAGGATTTCTAAGGAGCAACGGAGGCTAATCAGAACAGAAACTGACATATTTAATGAGTTTAGTGTATGAGATCAAATTGCAAACATTACTTCTGTAACCTGTTCACAAGAAATTTTGATAATGCAATGCCGATCAGTTTTTTTAAACTTTGGCTGACTTGGAAATTTGAATAACATTTTATTTCAATACTCTTCCCAAATTATGCATCACATTTCACAGGTAATAAAATACGAGGATGAAACAACATTTGGTTCCAGGGTCATACAGGAATAAAACACGAGCCATCAAAGTCTATATCGGCTGACCTCCTTGATGGTGCAATATTCTGAAGTTCCTTCAATCCAGCCCGTGCTGAGATTCTATCAGGCGCTGACTCGCCATCAAAGCTAACATTAAGCAGATCAATATCATCTGCAATAAGAATTTTCATAACACAGGAAGATATGGATGAAACGTCATTTCAAAGAAAAAGGAAGGATACATAAAATAATAGAATCACATATCAAATCAAGAGTCGCCATTGAATTGCACCACAGTGTACACATCCAGTCTTTTGACAATATTCAGACACAAGATTTCATATTGATTATCCAAGTTAAACACACGATCTTGCAAATGATAGATGGTTGCATGAGAAAGTCAATGAAAGCTGAAGCTTTCATTTGATTGAGTACTTACACTCAGAATCAATGCATTGATGCAGTAAAGCAGCAAGTATCATAGAATCTAAACCACCAGAAAACAGAACTGCTATTGGAGCATCTCTCTCTTGCCCATGATTCCCCCGGAAAACCTGAGCAAGCACCAATACTATGTTAAAAATTTTGTTAAGAGAATGGTTAAATAGTTTAAATAAAGGAAGACCTATTGGCCAATAAAATACCCGAACTATTTTATATTTATGGTTTTCACCCGAAGTTTAAATTTAGGCAGTAATACTTTTAACTTTTATTATAGTTGCAATTCTCTCTCACCTAGTGTTAACTTTATGTGAAAAGAAAATATGCCATGATAAGTGGAAGTCCTGGGTGGCAATAACGTCCGTTTTAAGGTCTGTCTCGTAAGCAGCAGAAACAACATAATACAAAAGCGTTTTAGTAGATGAACATCATCCCCACACGAGACTTCTGCTTAGCACATTATATTTTTTTAACATAAAGGCAATGCTCGGTGATAATAGCAACTAAAAGAAATTAGGTACATATCAGCTAAATTTAAAGTTCAAATGAAAATTACAAATCTGAAAACAATTCAAGCATTTTTTGGCCAATAGACCATAAGGAATAACATTTCTAAGTAAACATAACTTCCCCAGAACCAACAGCAGCAACTTTAAATATCACAGTAATCACAGTTGCACAGACATTTAAGAAATGCTCTAACCTCGTAGATTATATTCACACTGGTTCTTCGCCTTACAGATTCTGTTAAAGCCTTCAGCACTTTATGAGCTGTTGCTAAAGGTGCAAGTGGTAAACAATCTGTGGCAATTAATCAGATTTGGAGCGAAAGACCCAATCAATAATAGTACAGCTAGAATCAATGTCAATGCACTGAAATTTCAGACGCAAATATTAAGGAAAGAAAGAATGCAAGGATTGACAAATTAAATAAATTTAAAAAGTAAGAGATAATGAGGTTTTACGGAAGTTTTAGCTGCATCATTTGTTGATACCTGATTTAGATGAAAAATCTGAAAGCACATTTTGTTGTATAAGAGGACATTCACCAATGCAATCACTTATACTCGCAGGTTTGGGCTCAACGCCAGTTCTCTCCCATGTGATCAGCTCTTTTAGTTCAAAATCAGCCCACTCATGTTTTTTAACTTCTCCAATTAAATATCCACCCATTTCTGAAAGAGTTATGGAAACACTATATACACCACATGACAGCTCTTCCCAAAAATCCACTTCAGTTTTCCCTTTCTCTTCCTCAATATCTGCTTAGAGATCCAAAAGAAGGAATTAGGAGAACATTTTCTTGAATATTAATAGGCTGCCAAGTTTCTAGATTTCTTGCACAGGTGAACAATATCAAGCTGGGTAATAGAAGATTATTCGTTGAAAGGGCTCAAATCAAATGCAGTAACTGATCCACAATTATATTGTCATATAAAATGTTTAAGGATCTAAGTGTGAGCCAACAGCTAACAAATTTGTCAATTGAAAAATGATAATGAATGAAGGTATTTATTACGCTGTGTATACCATAATCTTTTTTAGTAGAAGGTGGTGACACCGAAGATAGCAGTAGACGAGAATCATCAAGTGTTGGCCAGTGAACTAGAAGACTTCTTCTTCCAAAAGCATCTCTACCAAACCACAGGGTTTTTGAACTATCCTACAACCATCAAAGAGTAACCAGAAATACTAATTACAAAATAGTGAAACATTCTTATCCTCAGCATTATTCTTATCCTCAGCATTGTGGATTCATAGATGAAACTTACCAATCACAGTTACCTGCCAATAAATCAAAGCCCATGGTCCTCTAATTTTTGAGAGAAGTTGTGGAACAGATACTTTATTTCCTTCAGAACATGCAAAAGATCCACCATTTTCATGTGAATCACATGAGCAGCACCGTTCCAGAGACTGCATAAGAATCTCGGTATCATTGCTAACGCTTTTAAACTGAAACCCTCCATATATTTCGCCTAAAACCCATAAACAAGGAACGATATTATGATAGGTATAAACCATATAAAATAATAAAGTTATAATATGAATCTCAGAGTCCCAATGCAGTTTCTTGTTTCTAGACTCTTAACTCCTATATATATCACAAAAAAATAATTTTTCAAGCAGTATAGCACATAATGAAGTCCTACTATTGGTGCTACAGATATGCACTGACCAAATTATAATCTATCCACGTTAAACCATAATGCATGATAAATCTACATGACAATGCCGAACTTCAATGCAGCGGACTAAACTCAGTAAAAGCTACAATGTTCATATACGAAAAATAATACTCCCTCCGTCCACCAAGTTTCTTCCCACTTTGCCATTTTAGTCCGTCCACCAAATTTCTTCCCACTTTTCTTTCTATTTTTGGCAACAACTCACTACACTTTAATGTGGGTCTCATTATCCACTCACAATACATTACACATCATCTATTTTGTGAGTCTCAATCTCCACTCACTATACTTTACCTTCACTTTACCCTTTACCAACCACATTGGTGGGTGCTGGGTCAAAATGGGAAGAATATTGGTGGATGGAGGGAGTAATAACAATTCAAATGTACCGAAAACACTTCAAAAACAAAGCACCAAATAACTGAAGCTACTGAATTACAAACTATACCATTGTAAGCTAGAACATTGCCAAATTCATCAGTCAATGGTTGAACAACCGGATTCACTCCCCTAAGTTGCAGCGTCGCCCCAATGAATAATAATTTGCCACTGAACTCACTTCCACAACCATTCACCGCAGCGCCTTCTTTGTAAAGACAAGATTTCACTACAACATCTTCCCCATTATCATATGAGGCTTCTGAATAGAGGTTAACAACTTGAGATCCTAAGCTATCCGGACCCCTCCTCTGTAGAGCTGCTTTTATATCATCCTCTGACGCTAATGGCTGGATTTATAGAACGTAATTACAAGAATTGGAAAATACAAACAGTCTAAACTACCAATAAATTCAGAAACAAAGGAATGAGAAATTACCAGTTCGCAAAATTGAGTAGATGAGCAAGTGTAATTGGGTACCAGAAAAGATAAATCAACCTTAATTCCGGAAATAAACAATGCTATGCCACACATCCTTTCACTACACAAATTCGAAAAACCCTAATTGTTCATTACAATATGTAGCTCTAAATAAAGTCGTCATAAACTCATAATGCTCACATTAACTATATTAGAATAATATTCATTTCCAATGCAATAAGCAACTGCCTACGTAGCATAGTGGTAGTGCGTTCGCTTCGTAAGCGAAAGGTCGTGAGTTCGATCCTCACCGTGGGCTTTTACAAAAATAACTTATCTTTTTGTCCAAAAAAATTCACATTTTTCATAATAGTCTATAATCTCTAACTCCACCACTACGGCTTCTTCTCCGCCTTTTAATTTTATCTCATCCGACACCAATATCACTAGCAACAACGCTAATTACTCTTATTTAGGGTTATTTAGGGGTGTGCATCGATCGGTTGGTTCAACTAACCGACCAAATTCATACAAATCGAACAGCAACAAAAAAAATGAACCGAACCGATCGATTTCTATTCGGTTCGGTTTAAACCAAACTCATGAATCATCTTTCATTAATTGTTTTTGTTTTCTTATTTCGACTTTGTTAGTGTATTTTTTGTTTTTAATTTTTATTTCATGTATTTAATTTTGTATATATATATTATTATATTTAATATTTATATTTTTCTAATTTTAAATACATTATTTAATTATATACTCCCTCTGTCCCATTATTTTTGCATGTTTGACCAAAACTGTGAGTGTTTTATTGACTATTGAGGCCAAGAATAGTGGGACAGAGAGAGTATTTAATATTTTATTAATATTTTCGGTCGGTTCAGTTACCGACCGAACCAAAAATTTCAAACTATAAATTGAACCGAAACTAATCAGTTCTAAAATTTTAAGCCGAACTGCAAACCGATCAAAATAAAAACCGAATCGAAACCGACCAAAAATATCGATTCAGTCGGTTTATTTGATTCGTTTCGATTTTTGCACACTCCTACTCGTACTCCACCGGCAGCAAAATTCAATCCAATATCTCCCCCGTCACCCTCCCTTCCCTCAAACCCTCTCCCTCCTCATTCACCAACTCCGCCGCTGCTGCAACTTCCCTCCAAACCTGCATCGCCCTCCATTTCCGCGCCCGCATTCACTTTTTCTCCAAGTTGTTCTAATAAGAAATTTCATTTAACATGTCTGCTACAAGTGCAAGAGACACACAAAGACTACTATGAATTCATACAGGGACAAGCAATGGTGACAATTTGCACAATAATTAATCCTTATATGCATTTTGCATTGTACGTATATTTTATGGGGTTACTAATAAATATGTATTAATTATATATAACATAATTAAGCTTGAAATATTTTATTCATTTATTTGTACTATACTATTTTATATATTGTATTAAGTAGTATATTATATCATTTGCATTATTAATATAGAGATTGATAGTTTTTTGTTTTTAATTGTTTTTGTGTAAATTTGTCCGAATTTTTTCTTAATAACAAACTTCATCAATTATAGATATTATATGTATAAAATATTAAACTATTTAATTTTTTATATATATGGTAATTTTTTGTTAGTGAAATTTTTTTAAATTTTTAATTGGATATCAATCTCTTAATTTTTTGATGATTGTTTAATTTTTTTTACTAATTTGCCTTTTTGCTTTGTTATTTACATAATGCAAAAGCAGAATTGATTTTTAATAAATTAAATGCGTAAACAATAATGATCCTTGGAATGACATAAATCAGTCATCCAAATTGTTTTTGTTTTTTTGCATAATCTCATTTGTACCGGAACACGACCACACATATGTTGGATTAATTTTATTTCCCACATAAATATGGTCACATATATAATATAAGAATGTATTAAAAGTTATTATTTAATGTGTATACCTTTTGTGTAATTATACTGTTATTGAGGGGCTGACTTGCAATTACAATTAAGTTTAATTAATAAATAGAATGGATGGTCCCAGAGAACAGAACGCATCTCTACGCTAAAATCTCTCTCATCAGATATTGCGATAAGGAAGAGGCGCCTGTATCTCTAGAAGATCCATCAGTCATCCAAATCCACCGGTCAGATCCTCTTCCGTTCAATTCAATGGCATTTCCAGGTTCACGTTTTTCCCCTCTTTTAATATTTTGATTCTAACAAGTGGTATCAAAGGCACTCTACGTGATAATTATTTGAGATTAGGCCGTTATTTGGTTTTTAATTAATCGATCTTCCGTGAAAATTATATTTTGTCGCCGTTTGATTCGATTCTCATCGGTATGTTGATTGTGCGCTGCTATAGTTTAATTTATATTACGGAGGCTTGATCGCATAATCATTATCATGTATTCATGTTGAGGATTTCCCCTATTATGTACTGTAGCATTGATGTTCTCACGTGAAATCAAACTAGGATAAATTGATTATATGAATTGCGCACGCCTTACGAGGAGCATTATCTCATGTTATTATATGTATGTTAATTGCTGTGCACGCATGTCATAACATAATTTTGATATCTTTTTACTGTTACCGATTAAAAGTGACCCAAATTTGGGTGCACACAAATCAAGGCAATTTTCATACATATGTGATTTATGTATATGGATTCAGCATGCCTATACAATACTGTAGCATTTATATATATAATTTTTAATCATTATGTATATATCATGATTTATGTATATGGATTATGATGCATGTTTATTTCATGTGGGTAATTTTTCGTTACGACTTTGGCGACCCGGGCCGGGTCGCCGATCCAGTCGCCGAAGTTGCTGGACTCGCGTCCAAACTTCAATTTCTAGGTGTTTTAGTTGAAGCAATACGTCGCTAAAGTGACCTCTTTTGTGTAGACTACTACATCTAGCCCTATATATGGTTGATTTTGTGTTTTCAACTCATGCGTTTGCGTGATCGGCCCAAAGGAAGGTCCGTATCTGGCAGAGTTGTCTACACATACTGTGGAGATAAGTGTGTGACAGTTATCTAGATGAACTTGTGTGATCAGCAATACAATCCAAAGATTTATTGTTGTTCGGCACGCCCTTACTGTCAACATTTGATCACTACATCGAGAGTACTGTTTGCAGCCAATGTTGAAGCCCAAAGGATAGACATTGGTGATGCGTTTGGTATCTCGGATGGGGTTTAAACACCTTGACCATTAGCTAGGACCTAAAGTATTTGTTGTGCATTTGTTACTTAATTTTATTATCAAGTTCTTACTTTATTCTTTTGTTCTAATTCAGCTAATATGTCATCCATGAATACTATGTCACCTATGAATATGTTAGCAAGCAATCATTATCTATCATCGATCACGACTCACATCATAGAAATGTGAATCGAGAGACAAAGATTGATGGCTAAGAACTCAAAAAAAAGTATTATTATTATTCTGGTTATTCTCATCAGACTACAACTCCCGAATATAAATGAGCCAAAGCTCATAACAAACTCCCTAACAAGCTAACCACGTGGCAATTGCCCATAGGCCAAAGCAACTACTCTTAATAACCTTATATTAAAAGTAAAACTAATCAAAATAAGATCTTCAATCCTATCTACTGTCCCATACACTCCATGCACCTTCATTCATTGCCATGCATCGCCTTCACCAATAACTGCATGAATAAGTCCCAGTTCATGACAATTATCTCCCCCTTAGTTATGACTTGTCCTCAAGTCAAAGAGGAACGGGTAGCGAGTCTCCATCGTCGAGTAATCTTCCCACGTCGCCTCCTCTTCGGGCAAATGAGCTCATTGCACAAGAACTTGAGCAGTTGGACTGCTGCCCACCTTTACAATTCTCCTCGCTAGTACCTTAACTGGATGCATCAGTAGCTTGCCATCATCATCGAACTCAGGCAAACCAGCAATCGCATGAGTAGGCACTTTAACACTTCTTTTGAGCATGCTAACGTGAAAAACATTATGGATCTTAGCCGAAGGTGGAAGCTCCAATGCATAAGCAGTTGAACCAATTCTCTTTGTTATCAAAAAAGGACCAGCATATCGAGGACTCAACTTCCAAGCACGATGTAATCTCAAAGAGTGTTGCTTATAAGGTTTTAACTTGAGATACACCCAATCACCTATAACATACTCACTATCATGGCGTTTCTTGTTCGCACTAGCCACCATCCTATCTTGTGCTTTTTGGAGGAAACGTCGCAAATGAGTTTGTATCTCCACTTTATCCCAAATTGTAGCTTCAACACTAATCACTTTAGGAGTAACATAGGATTGCAGAGCCAACGGGGTAGGCTTATACCCATAAAGAGCTTCAAAAGGTGTCAAATTGAGAGATAATGGTAGGAGGTGTTGTACCAAAACTCTGTCAAGGGAAGCCACTGTAACCATCTTCTAGGATCATGGCTACACATACAACGGAGATAAGTCTCCAAGCATTGATTAACCCTTTCTCTTTGACTGTCGATTTGTGGATGGTAAGCAGTAGAAAGATGTAGATGAACCCCAATAGCATGGAAGAGATCTTTCCAAAAAGTTCTTGTAAAAAGTCTGTCACGATCTGAAACAATATTGCAAGGAAGACCATGAAGCTTGTAGATAACATCAAGGACAAGTTTAGCACAATCAGAGGCATTGAAGGGATGCTTTAAAGCAACAAAGTGAGAGTACTTTGTGAATCTGTCAACTATAACCCATATTGTATCTCTACCACTTGAAAGAGGTAAACTCTCAATGAAATTCATTGTTATGTGTTGCCATGTCTGTGAAGAAATATGAAGAGGTTGTATTAAGTTGGGTAATGTATTAAATATGCGTACACAGTACACACGCTCGATCAAGTAGCAACTACCTAGTTAGATGATCATGAAAAGGACAATTGTTCGATCCCTAAACGAAATACGTAAGTAGTATGTAGTAGGGATGACAATTTACCCGTGGGTACTCGACATCCGCGGATACCCGATCCTAATAGGAGTCAATTTGAGAGACATTTAGTATTCAGTTAGTTTTTGGGTATGTGTATGGATATAGATATTAACTATCCATACTCGCGAAACCCGTATACCCGCAAAAAATTTACCCACGAAATACCCGTAAAAAATCTCGCATATCCACATAATATTAACCATATTTATCTATTTTTATATAAATTTATATATGATTCTCATCAAAAATTATATTTAATATATCTTAAATATTAAAATTATATATTTTAGGGATGATAGATACCCACGAGTGGTGGGTTAATGGATATATAACGGGTACTCGATAGGTGGCGGGTTTGCGGGTACCTGATGGGTGGTAGAGCCGGTGGTGGGTTTGAGTGAATTTAATATCAATTTAGTTCGTGTGTATGAGTATGGATAACTACTATCCATATTTGTCGTGTCCGATTGCCACCCCTAGTATGTAGTACTCCCTCTGTCCCAACTAATTTGGGGCATTTCTTTTTGACACGGGAATTAAGAAGTTAAAGAGTGTATGTTTAAAGTATGAAGTGATGATAAAAATATATATTATTTAAATTTGTGTGTATAATAAATGTATCCTAAAAAGGAAATGACTCAAACTAGTTGGGACGACACGAAAATGAATACAACTCAAGATAGTTGGGAGGGATGGAGTAATAGTATTCACTTGTAAATACTCCCTCCGTCCCACTAAGTATAACACCTTTTTTCCGACACGGTTATTAAGGAAAGTGTATAAAGTAGTGTGTAAGAGTGATAAATGTGGTAGAGTCCACATTTTTTTAAAAAGATAACATTTACTATTTAATGGAATGTGTCAAGTTTAGTGAGACGTCCCAATAAGAAAAGTGTGTAATATTTACTGGGACAGATGAAGTAAGAGCATCCACTATAGGTGTGTGTTTTTGGGAAGTTGGTGACTTGAAAGAGATAGTGTCATAATAGAGTGATGTTTTGAGGTATCACAAAAGTTAAAGGGTAGCAAAAATGCTACCTAAGTAGTAAAAGGAAGTTGGACCCCACCAACTTTATTTGTTTCATATTACTTCAAACTTTTGTATTTTTTTCTTTTTATTTTCTATTAGTATTATGATTGTAAAGTCTATTAAATAGTTAAATTGGAAATAACACTATAATAAAAAAAATTAAGATAATTAAAAAAATTGATAGTTGATGATGTGTAACACATTTGACACACACAATGAGTTGCACGTAAGATATAAATAAAGTGCAAAAAAATAGAAAAAGTAAGAATGGTCGGACGATAGGGAATAGAGTGAGTGGGGGACTGAATAATTAAATGGTGCGAAACTAGACGACGTTTGAGGCATGACGAGGCTCCCCTTTTGCTCGACACATGGCGCATCCTCAATCATCTCTTATTCTCTGACACACGTGTCTCTTCTTGCCTACTTTCTCTCTCTTATTCACCCCGGAGTTCTACTACACTGGGCCCGTCTCCACCATATTATCCTGCAACCCTTTTTGCATTACCCACTCTAAATCATTTCCTCATTACGTCGTCTTTCAAAAATAAATATAAAAAAACAAGAAAATCTAATTCCATTATGAAATAGTAGTATATATTTAATCGTTATTCTAGCTAAGGTGTAGAAAAAATCATTACATATTTTTATCTATAAAATATCCGTATACTATCTCCCTTTTCAGTCGTTGATGAGTCACACATGCAATCTATTATTTTATATTCTGCGTAAATAAATGTTTTTAAATAATAATAAAATTATATATATATATATATATTATATGCCCATAAAATAAAATTAAGTGGTACGTTGTACATGTTTCACTTATGGTGATCGTTGAGTTATTTTACTATTTTTTTTCCATAACACTTCTAATATGTATTTTACTTTTTACGACGACTAACTAATATTAATAGATTTTAATAACATATTGTCGACACATATTACTTTTATTATTTACAGCTTAGTTTGTTAAAATTGAACATAAGAATTACATAGTCGCGTTACGGAACTCAAACCTGTTACCGTAAATATTAATTTCACTACCATTAGACTTTCCGTCCCATCTAAGACAAATTAAAGGGCAAGTCCAAAATAAAAATCTTGATTATGTGCAATTTTTCCTGGCAAGCTATGGTAATTGTGAAGAATGATGATAAAAGAGTGATATGATAGTAATGTAGAGGGGCAGGTGTGCAGTGCGCAGATATGATATGATGGAGTCGACCATAGCGAAGTATTTCCCATGTGCAACAGTAGCTATCAAGACACTGATTTGAGGACACCACCAAAAAGGGCCAATTCAGTCAGACCAACGTGTCTCCTTCCTCTCTCTCTCACTCCCGCCACTTGTCCTTTCCCAGTACTCTTTCTCTCAACACTCTAAGAGCAAAGAGCCGAGCGACCTCTTTTTCGTCATTTCCTTCCTCCCCTTTTTTCCTGTTTCTCTTCTTTCTTCTTACTTTTATACCTCTCTCTGCATTCTCTCCTTTTCACCTTTCTTATGGGCTATTTTATCGACTTCTCTTGAGCTACTCGCCGCATGTCTCATTTCTTCCTCTGGATTCATTGATCGCGGACTTTTCTTTACTGCTAATAACGTGTTCTTCCTTTTCATGAAATATTTGATAATTTCCGACTGGGCTATATAATGGTTTAACTGGGTCGTTTGAAACTCAAAATCTTGCTTAAAAGAACAAATCTTGACGATAATATGCAGTGGAACATCAAATCCTTGCGCCCGGGTTCGCGTGAATCAGATCATGGGGTGCTCAAATATGTGTATGACTGAGCTGAATACTTGGACTCTTGTAGCTGAGCTGTTCTGGCAGTATATGGGGGGTAGAGACGACGGCAAAAGCATTGCCAAGACATTCGAAATGGAGAATCTCTCATTGAACATTCGGAGCAAGAGCTTTTCTAGGGATTTGTTGCAGAGGTTTATGGGCAGCGTCAGCGAGCGAGCGGGGACGAGAGACGAAGAAGATGAAGAGGAAGAAGGAGAAGAAGGAGAGGTTGAGTTGAACCTCGGCTTGTCAATGGGTGGGAGATTCGGTGTGGACAAGACTCCCAAGAAGCTGGTGAGGGCTTCTTCGATCGCAAGCTGCCTACCCGTGGCCACGGCGCCGCCGCCACCGGCATACACCGCCCTGTCGAGGACCGCCTCGCTGCCGGTGGAGACGGAGGAGGAGTGGAGGAAGAGGAAGGAGCTGCAGACCCTTAGAAGAATGGAGGCCAAGCGGCGGAGGTCCGAGAAGCAGAGGAATCTGAGGAGCGAGAGAGAGAGCGCCGGCGGAAGTGGGAGTCTGAGTATGGAGGAGAAGAAGGAAATAGAGGTAAATCTGAGGGCGAGGCTGGATATGGAGAAGTCTGTAACGGCTCTGCGGAGGTCGTTGGCGGCGCCGGGTGCTGACGTGGCAATCGAAAAAGGGAAGGGGAGTGTGGGTCAGCCGTCGTCGCAGGGCTCCGTGGAATCCTCTTCTACCGTCTCGGATTTGGAGACTAAGAATTTACAAGGTATATTTTGCAATTTCTCTCAACTATTTCAGTTGGTCTAGAATATTTGCTGAAACATTTTTTAGTGCTTCGAGTCTTGCTATTCTTGGTGATTTTTTTCCTTATTTAGTTGTGATAATCTTCAAAATTTGTTATTTTTGGTGTAGATCTTTGTGTCAATTCTAAAGGCAATATTGCTGCTGTTTTTGATGCTTCTTGTCTGTACACCTTTTGCTCGTGCTATTATAATTATTCTTGTGGGGATAGATGGCTGGCCTGCCTACCAGTCATCTGTTTTAACAAGATGCTTTTTCTTGCCTTTATTCAATCTTAATGATCATGATCTGCACTGAATTTGTTCCCAAGTTTGAACCTGGATTTCTGGTTTAAAATGCTTTATCATGTGACTGATCTGTTTGGTTCACTGTGTATAGTGCCTTTCACATGTTTGATTAATTATCTTGTTCATCAAGAAGAATAGAATATCTTGTTCATCAAGAAGAATAGAATCAACAGGTTAAGGCAGAAAGATTAGTTTGTCCCCCCGGAACTCGACAGGCTGGTTAAGCAGAAAATTAAAGCAATTAAGTTTGAACTTATGTGTTTTGAGATAGAAAATTTTATGCAACATTTGATAGCCTTAATTATTTCGCAAAATTTAATTTAGAGGGGCTAACCCTTATCTGGTGTTAGTATGCCTTGAATCTGGTTTGCCGCTACGCAAACGGTATGCATTATTGTTATGTTGGGCCTGAATTGTGTTATTGGACCCAACCCATCTGATGTACTCTATTTATATAGAAGTAGGGCACGCATTCTATATCTGTAGCCGTCACTATCATAATAAAATATGTTCTCCTTTTCTGCCCGTGGACGTAGCTAACACAACGTTAAGTTGGTGAACCACGTAAATCTGTGTCTCTTTACGTTTCTGTTTGTTTCGATCACTCAATTATCCTATTCCGTTACAGCATCTGGATTATAAGCTTCCACCGGAGTGGTATCTACGTTTTTGGTAAACACTTAGGAGAAAACAGAAAGTTGAGCAGAAGAGGTATCTCTTGCCTGAAACTTTTATCACCAAATAGAAATCTAGAGTGCTTACTGGTTATGATGCCATAAGGGTACAAAAATAAGTCACTCATAGCCACCAACAAATCATATGCATGTCTTGAACAAATGTAGTGGAATCTTGGAAAAGCAAAAACTTTGTTCTTTCGTGGATCATCTATGATAATAAGTGAGAATCGAAAAGGATTGGCCCAAAGAGAGCATGTAGCCTTGAAAATCGCTACTCAACAGCCACTCAGGTTAAGTTCAAACGTGTAGTCGTTTTAATTAGAAAATCTATTCCAGTGTATGCTGTTTGCTTTGGTTGAGCAAAGTTCAACCTATTACTGGCTGCCGATATGCTATATATGCCTCTACAGTTGGCTACCAGAAACACAAGGTTGCTTCCGGTAATGGTAGTTGAAAAGTCATGAAGTAGGGAGAGTTATACATGCTAAATAAGTAATGTTGCTAACTAGCTTAGTCACATAAGCAAGGCGTAATGTGATAGATTAAGGCACATTCGAATCGAACCTTCATGAGATGGTCTAATGCGATGAATGATAAATGCAGACCTGCCGCTAGAACTCCTATTCTTTGCTTAATTAGATCAAGGCTGATATATGGGATGACTTTAGAAATATTCCGTTCATCAAAGGCTACTTCCTTAGTTATATTATCGTATTGTTTTTGATTGATGCTAACATCTGTTTCAGGTTCCAGTGGTGACCTGAGCCCAGGCAGCATCCAATCGGCAGCCGGCAGTCACGATATTCATTCATCCGCAGCAAAAGCACGAGGAAACACAAGCAAAGCTGACGTGGACAGTCCAACAAAAAGATCTGAGACCACATCAAGAGCCCGAGGAAGGGGAGCTGGGACACCCTCATTGGAAGACATGCCTTGTGTTTTCACGAAAGGAGATGGGCCTAATGGCAGGAGGGTCGACGGGATACTGTACAAATACAGTAAAGGCGAAGAGGTACGAATAATGTGCATATGCCACGGCTCCTTCCATTCGCCGGCAGAGTTTGTGAAGCACGCGGGTGGGAATGACGTGGAGAACCCGCTTAAATACATCGTTGTAAACCCTAACTCTTCTTCTTCCCTAATGTGAGGTTAGATTGTGTGAATGCATCTCCTTGGAGATCAGGAGCAACGTTCTATCAGGATTGAATATAGAGAGAGAGAGAGCGAGAGTAGGGGCTTTTCTTTTGTGTGAGTTGTTGGATTTCATTTATAACTAAGTGGAACAAAGGTTTCCATAGGGTATCATACAAGAAAATGCAGAAAATTTTTGGTTCATCTTTGCAGATTGTGAAAATTTTGGTTCATCTTTGGACTCTTCATGCTTTGGCATTCTAACATCATTTAGTGTGCATGCATTGCATTTTCTTTTTCCTTATATTTATATTTTTCTTAGAATAAACTTTATTGGTAGTCAGTGCCGAGGTAAGTCTATGTCACTATGTGGATCATGGCTTATAACATACTACCTTGTTAGTAGAGCCAGCTACCAAAAGTTGCCTGAATCTATGGGTCCACCCAAAAGTTTGGGATTTGAGCGTGTTTGGGCTTGAAAAAAAACGGGCCTAAAAAATCTGTCAAAAAATAGCTTTGGACTTGATAGGCTTTGAGCTAAAAAGTCGGACCAATAATATAAGATAAAACACTATTTTTTTGTAATTGTTATTGAATTTAAATTATGATTGTAATATTTATATTTTGTATTGACTTCTATGAATCGACGACTTTAAAGTTTTAATTGTTTTAAAATTTTAATTGTTTATTTTGGTTGTTATAAGTTTTAATTATTTATTTTGGGTTGTTATATAATTTAAATTGTGATTTATATTTTATATCTTATAATTATTTATTACAATTAATTGCATAATTTAATTTTATGGTATGATTATCAAATTTTCAATATTTATTTATTTATTTTAAAGTCCATTGGATTGATAGGGTTGGACTCATATTTTAGAACCCGAAAATATTTGAGTGAGTCTGAGCAGATTTCAGAATTATGAAGAGCCCATTGGATTGTGTCGGGTTCGTCTGGCCCGCCACTTTTGTTAGCTCCCTTTAATTTTCTATATTTTTTGTTTAAATCCTGATAAATAAATAGAAACACAAATAGAAAAAGATAAATAAATAAATAAAGAACGAGTTTACTGGTCATCGAACCAAGAATCTCCTGTTGAAATTTATAATATTTCCCCTCCTTTTAGAGTATTCGATTTCAATATGTCCGATAATGATTTTTTAGAATGGGAAAAGTGTTATTTTATGATATTGGATAATGGACATGCCGATTTTATCGCTTAACCGACCGATTAGATACCAATTAATCGATAAAATCATTTTAATATTTTTTTACAATATTTTTTTTGTTTCTTTATATTAATAAAATATCAATTTAAATCAACAATAATAATTTGATATAAATATTTTCCTAACAATAATTTAATATAAACAAATATTTTATTTTTATTAATATAAATATATTTAAAATCAATACTCATTTTGATAGCGCAGCTATCCGAGTACCATTAATTTAAATCGCTAATTTTGAAACTTATTTACCAAAAAATAAATACTCAATAATAGATTATCGACCGATTTTTCGGAAGAACTGACTTGGCAACCTACAATTCAGACATCATTTAGGGAATATTTGGACAAGAAATGTATATCCAGAATGCTTGTGATAAATAATCAGGAACAGTAAATTAGGAAATAAAAATTAAAGGTTTAGTCTTGTTCATTTCATCAACTTCTTCAACGCTAGAAATGGAAGAATATCAAACTATCATATCTAAACGACTAGACCTCAAAACTGGTAAGAATTAGGAATGAATGCTTCCTCATATGATTACTCATCACTATCACTGCAAGGTTGAATCTGCTTCAACCGCTGCACCACTTGCCTCATCGGCGGCCGCGCGATAACTGTCTCGACTGTGCACAGCATTGCAACGTGCAGAATCTTCATCAGCTTGTCGTGGGGACCCATCTCCCACAACCTGTCTGCAAAGACCTCATGCGCCTCGCCACGATCGAACTGCATGCGCGCCCACGAAACAATGTTGAATCCGTCTTGGTGCGAGTAGAACGAAGGGTCAAGCACCCTCTTCTCCGATAGGAGCTCTAAAAGCACCACCCCATAGCTATATACATCAACCTTGTCTGAGACACGCCCTGTCAGAGCGTACTCCGGTGCTATGTACCCGTACGTCCCGGCCACACGCGTCTTGTCACTATCAGTGGGTGAAAGAATCTTGCTCAGTCCGAAATCAGCCAGAAACGCATTGTAATCACCGTCGAGCAAGATGTTGCTTGGCTTGATATCACGATGGAGAATGGGCGGGCTGCACTGATCGTGCAGGTACCACAGAGCCAAGGCAACGTGGATCGCAATCTTGTGCAGAACCGCGTAATTAAAGATCCTCTTCGATCGGTCCTTGATGAATCGATCGAGATTCCCACCGGGTAGATAGTTATAAATCAACAACATCTCCGGTCCACAAGCGTAGTAGCCTAACAAGGTGATCAAATTAGGATGCTTGACTTGGCCTAATGTGGTTACCTCGGCCTGAAACTGTGCGGCACCTTGGTGTCTCTCGGCGGTGAGCCTCTTCACTGCCACGTTCCTCCCTGGGGCTATCTCCGCACGGTAGGTCTTGCCGAATCCACCTGTTCCGATGCAGTTCCTTCTGTGGAAATTATCTGTCGAATTAACTATGCTTTCAAAAGTTAGAGCCAAGCCCATGCTGTTGAAGAGGACAACCTTCTCTGTCTGAGGCAAGTCCATGATCTCGATCCTCGTCATCTCTTCCCCCTTATTTCTGAAGCAGAACAGAACAAGCACAACCGTAGCTACTAAAAGCAGACCAAGTGCAGATGCCACGGATGCCACTTTAAGGGTATTGTCACTGCTCTTGGGAGAGAGCTTTGCCGTAGAAGGTGGCAAAGGCATGAGAACGTCGTCATGTCTAAGATCATCAGCACCCTTAATCTGCACCTCACGAGTTAATTTCACCAAGAAAGATGCGGAAGCAGAGGATGAACCGTGGGGAGTGAGGTAGGCATGAGTATCAGAACTCGGGGTTGGACCGGATAACCGGTTCCCACTGAAATTGAGCATTTTCACACAAGATGGCTTGAATTTTTCATCTAATCTCCTTGTGAGCCTGTTATAGCTCAAGTCAAGATACTGAAGAGCATTGCATTCTGCAAATAATCCAACAATTTCACCAGTGAACTGATTATGAGCTAAGTTCACCATCATTAGGCTCCTGCAATCTCCCCAATTTCTTGGAAACCTTCCTTCAAAGTTTGCATTAGGAGCCCACAACACCTTGAGTTTTGGAAGTGTTGTGATCTCCTCAGGAATGGAAAAACCTTTGAAGGAGTTATAATCACCGGAAGGTACACGAGTCACTCTGCCACGTGGAGACATATTTACGTGGAGCGCATTGAAGTTGCTCGAGAGGACAAGAACCGACAAACGTGTGCAGTTCCCGAGATTCGCGGGGAAAGGACCACGTAATTTGTTCCTTGCAACATTTAATACCTCGAGATTTTGAAGTTTCCCGAGCTCACTCGGGATCATGCCACGTAATGCATTTGATGACAACAGAATTTTCCTTAGACGGCCGCACTTCCCCAAATCACGCGGAATTTCCCCCGTTAGGAAGTTACTCGATAAATCCAAATGCTCGAGATTCCCACAATCATATCCGAAACTACTTGGAATGTAGCCAACCAACTGATTAAACGACAAATTCAACACTCTCAACTTCCTTAAATACCCGAGAAATCCGGGGACGAAGCCATGGATTTCGTTTCCCGCTAAATTCAAAATCCTCAAACTCCTACTTTCTGACAGAGAAGGTGGAAACATCCCAAAAAACTTGTTATGTGCAAGATTAAGGACCCTTAATTTCCTCAACCCGCAGAATCTAAAACCCGAGAAGTTATCGAGAAAGTCATTTCCTTCAAGATCAAGCACTACAAGATTTTTCAGTCCCCATACATCAACAGGAATCTCACCACCAATTTTATTGAAACTAAGCGTAAGAACCCTAAGCTTTGAAAATTTTCCAATAAAAGGCGATAATCTCCCCCCTAATGCCCCACTTATCTCTGACTGATCAGAACAGTTTCTTACTATCCCAAATCCATGCAATGCTGATTCCGACTCAAGCAAGCAAGAACGAGAGAGAGATAAATTACCCCTGATCGTCAACCCCGAGATTCTGAAATCAGGATCGCAGGAAACCCCGACCCAAGAGCAGTGGTTCGAGCTGTCGCCATTCCAGCTGTCAAGATTCCCATGAGGATCAGAAAACGACTTCTTCAGTTCAAGAAGTGCCGTTCTCTCATCAGATAATTGTGCAGAAACGGATGATAGAGTGCAGACAAAGAGCAGAAATGAAAGCAAATTATCAGCTGGAGCAGAGAGCACGGAACCCCTCTTCCTCATCTCTCCAGAAGCCGCCATTCCTCTCAATCTTCAAGAAAAAAAAGTAGCAGAGACGTTAGCACAAATTCAAAAACAATGGCCACATGCTTTTCGAGCAAAATCTTGAGAATCAAGACATACAGAAAAAGACAAAAAGAGATGTAGAAGAAAAGAAGAAGCAGAGAATATCAGAAACAAAAAAAAAAGTTGGTAGCATCTGCAGATAGCACATTTAGAAGCAGACAGACAGAGATTTCATTTTGTTTATTTTCTTCTCAAAGTTCCACAACAATCATACATAAGATGTAAGAGGATTTTGGGTTTTCCCAGAAGCAAGAAACCTCGGAGTTAACAAAAAAATGATAGCAAATCTTCTTCTTTTTTTGCAGCTTCTCTTTCCTCTGCAGATTGGTGTACTTCTTCGAGCTTACTATTTTCCCCTAAACAATCTTTTCCCAAAATCTTTTAACGTGAGAAAGTGGGGCCCAAGAAGAAAATGTTTTTTGGGTAATAGCAGGGACACTACTGGAATATACTAAAATTTAAGCGCCCATTTCTTAGAAGCGAACAATGGTTTTCAAGCCCTCACAGTCCGTTGGTCCACGTGGCACAAATATATTGTACACGTGGAGTAACTGTCTGAAGCATAACGGCTGAATTATAAAAAACTTAAACGACATCGTTTGCGTCAAGGTGGTAGAGTACGCTTTATATATTAGATTGCAGCATTCTACGCGGAATCAAGAAATTTGATAGGCAACAATTTTAATTAAATATTTTTTAGGAAAGCCACAAAAATATATACATAAATTTCGTGGGTTCTTCTTAGAATCTAAAATAATTCAAACAATTTATTTTAATAAGAAGCAAGGACTTGGAGCAGTAAATTGAAGGAAGTTATTTTAGGAAAGTAGAGGTGTTTTTGTTAAGCGTTCATATGGTACCCAAGTTGTAACTGAAGGCGGTTCGGAGGCATTAAATTCTGGATTTTTCTGATATTTTTCAAATTATTTTGTCTGAATTGTTAAAAAGATTTTGAATCCAACTACACAACTTTAAAGATTCTTAAAATTCATGCTCATTTCTCTTCTGGAAAAGAAAGTAGTCAACACCATTTATAAACGTAAACTTCCAATTCTGGCTTTGTAATCTTCTGCATATTACTGAATTTGAGGAAAATACACGTCATAGTCTCAATCCCATTTCACCGCCCCATTACCAGATTCCGAGTTGGTATTATGGGGAAATGAACTTATTTTTATTACTCTCCTAATGTGTTCAATATTTGTCTTGGTGAGGACTGGGAAAAATGAACTTTTCACATGAGACTAGGGAGAGTAACCAATATGAATACAATTCAAGATTTTTAAATCATTTCCATATCTACCAATGTATTTTGAAATCACATCACATAACCAAAATCACATTGTCCTAATTTGGAATCTACCATGTTTTTGAAACAATAATCATCCAATTTTTTTTTCTTTCAAAACACATCTAAAATCACACTATGCATGTCCCTTTCTTTTTGTTATACTAAAGATATTAGGATGCACACATAAGTTAGAACAACAATAATATATTTAGAAACATACACATTAAAATCATGGCTAGAAAGGGAAATGTTGCAAAAAATTGGCAACCATCAAGATTGCAAAAATAACTTTACGAGGGACAAAACGAGGCCTCTACGACTCAATAGGCTCCTAAACTATCAGTAACAACTAACGACAGATTTAGTATGAGTGACTACTTCTAACAAACAAGTTAAAAGAAGGTAAATTTCCTATTAAGTAAAGAAACGGCAACGTCTATTGCGAATTTATAGGACAAGTACAAGGTACCTATATTACAGTTACCACCTAATGCACATCTAGTCCTGTCTGAGAAGCTATAAACATATGTATTGACAAAGATGTGATAAAGAAGGCCGGTTAAAGTTGTCAGTTCATCAACAGCAACAGGAACAAGAAGAGTACGTTGACAAGAACACGAACATGAAAAGGAAGAGCGTGCCTTTTGGTTTGTTGCCTTCATGGAGCTTGGCTGATACTCCCAACTTTCTCAAAATTGGATGTGCTCCCATTTTCCAAACTGTTAAGCATTGAAAAGAAAAATAGATTTGAACTTACTCAAAATCAAGAGTACTGTTATGGAAGAACTAACCAAATAATGCAAAAAAAGGAGAGGAACATACATATAATCGGAATCACGATGTGCAGTTTCAACATTGGCACATAAGGCAAGGCCAGTAAAGGCATTTGAAGCACGGGCCTGCCCATTTCGGATACTTCAACTTCCGTTTTGGCTTCTCGCAGAAGAAGCAGCCATTAAAGATGACACATTTAAAGGAGCAATGAGGCCACTTAAAGCAACGGCATGAAGATTTCTTCTTCCTGAAACAGGTGAAAATAATATTCTTCAGACTTTAAGTAGATGAACGATGAATTCATCAAAGATCAATTGGTAAGAGAAAAGAATACGTGAACTTAAGAATGGTTGATAGAATGAATCACTCATGATAGTATGAAGATACATATATCTATGATACTGTACCATTTTTTGTAGCAACAAGAAACAGCATGCATTCAAGCCAAATCACTTACTAGAACATAATGAAGAGTTTTACGTTACAATAGTTGATTATTAGATAGAACGACACTTACTTTGGCAAAGCAACAGTTCCATATTCTGATTTATGTTTGGAATCTCCTGTACTCGTGTCAACTTGAACATCGCTTATTGGTGAACCAATTATTTTCTTTCCCGTGTCCAATTTTTTGTTAGCTTCAACTCCTTTAGTAGTAGGGGAGATTCGGCCAGACCTACCCAATTCATCCCCCCTTTTTGAACCATTAGCCTTCAAGTGCTCTGTAGATCGACACTCATTTGTTTCATGAATTTCCCCACGCGTGTAAGCTTTTCCGGACTTGGAAGGTTCTTCAAGTTCACATAATTCTCCGAACCTGAAAGATTGCCTTGATTTATTTAAGTCCAAACCACTACTTGTTGCATGATCAGAAGAGGAACCGCTGTTCCCAATATTAATTCTGAAGGACAAATCTTCACGAGGAGCCTTCCCTGACAATGTTGGTGAAGCTGAATCCATAGGGCATTCCACCACTCGGGAGGAAGGCGATAGAAGAGTTGGTGACACGTCTTTCACTGCATGTGTATGCTCGACATATGAGAGCTTTGAGATTGATTTGCGACATTCTTCCAACCCACTCAAGCCTCTCAGGGGAATGTTGTTATCTACTACAGAGGTATGTAGTGTTTGAGAATTGACTTGAAGGATGTCTTCACAAGAGGCCCCCGACAAGGATAAAGACGCGATACCAGAAGAATCCAAGCTTTTGGACGAGCCATGTCCGATTTCTTTAAAAGTAATCTCCGAACGTGGCCCAGAACTACCTCCAAGGTCTAGACTCAGAACTTTAACCCGAGGTGAGAATTTCACATGCCTATCAACAGAAGCACTAGTTTTTACCTTCAAAACCACCTCGCCACCACCCCTTTCATCGTCCATAACTGAAGATAGATGTAAGCATTACTAAATCAATAAAAGAAGATTAATAACATCACCTATTCAGGGAATTTGTTTATGTCAATATTAATAGTAGGAAATGAGAAATATGAAACAAAAAACAATGAGAACTAAAAGAAAACGGTCAATATTTTTTATGCTCATTATCAATTTAAGTGTGGCTTGACTAAATTCTAGAATAAAGACAGTTCAACTATCGACTAATCAAGAAGTTATTAGAACTAGCTGGAATTCAAAATTCCATAGTTACCAAAAATCCCAAGATAAAAAAAAAGAAAGAAAGAAAAAGCAATGCATGCTATATTCCTCGTCATGAATTTTACAATTATATACAGTTTAAGGCTTAATTTGCAGCCATTTTCCATAAAGTCAAAAAACATAATGCATTACAGTATAATACTATATACCTAATTAATTTACAGATCGGCATTTTCACAGGAGAAAAGAAAGTAAAAATAAAGCTAGCTAGAACAAACCGATCAAGAATCAAGATACATATAAAGGATGCAGCAAACAATAAATGAGAAATCAAGCCAAAGACGAAATTAACCAATTTAGAGAATAGTAATTGCAGCCAGAACATAATTACCCTAATAATAATCGTAGTCCTTAATGATCCTTGCTTGAACAGGACATAATATATATGATCTCTTATTAATTTATTGCGTTTCTCTTGTCAGAAAGAAGAAAAAGGGAATCATGATTGGGGGGATTAATTAGGGTTTTGGAGGGAGATTGAATAATAGTAATAATAATGTGATGAAAATGGTAGGAAGAGCTGGGTTTTCGGAGTAAAAAGTTGGAGAATTAGAGATACAAATGCATGTAGATCCATCCCTTGGCGCCTTATTTTTCAACTGCTCTCAATTTGCGCCACGTCATCCTCGCCTTCTTTGGTTCCTTTCAATTTTATCATAAACATCAATTTTAAATTACTTTAAATTATGATCCTAATAATAAAGTACTTTTCTTTAATTGCTAATTACTTTAAATTATGATCTACTTTGTATACTATATAATCTAGATTAAATCTTGAATGAAAACTTTTTGTAAACTTCTAATTTGTTTCTTCTGTAATTGTTATATTTATTTACACTTATTATTTATATTTTGTATGACTTGACATTTTTAATTATTTATGTAGAATTATATTATCATTTAATTGTGTTGATTGCATGATTTTAAGTTTTAGTATGTTTTTGGTTTGATTTTTTATAGGTGTCGAGTCTATATGTGTTAATTTTCAGTCTTTCTTTTTTTTTTCCATCCTTTCATTTTTATGTATTGAGTTGTGTTTTGTGTTGTTGGTTGGTAGGTATCGATGTTGGTGGATGGAGAAGTGGTGGACATGTGACAAGGAGTATAGGTAATTAGTCAAATAGAAGTATAAGAACAAGTGAGATTTAAAAAAATACTCCCTCTATCCCATTATTCATGGTATCTTTATTATATTAGGTTGTCCTAATAATAACGGCTGGTTTTTGAAAAAGAAAACATTTTACTTTTAAAAAGTTACTCTACTTTATTGGCTCCACCACTTTACACACAACAAATCACTTTCTTAATACTCGTTCCCAAAAACAACGTGTCATTAATAATTGGACGGGAAGTACAAGACAAAACAATTTTAGTAAATTATCATGACACTTCTAATTACAAGGTGGTGTTTGGTTTGCTTGATTAAACAAAGTAGATTGAAGATCATTAATCTTTCTATCTTATCACTTCTATTTAAAAAATTTAATTTCTAATCCCTCTTTAATGTGACGTCTTGTTAGTACATACACAACAAAAAAAAAGCCTACTGGCGATGGAATATTCCGTCGTCCAGCCGAGAAATTCGTTGTCCGTCGGGCTTAACGATGGACTAGCGACGGAATTTTCCGTCTGTATTTCGATCGTCGTTAGGCTCACAAACGACGGAATGAAAAAGTTCGTCATTAGCTAACGACGGACTGGAGACGGATAATTCCGTAGTTAGCTAACGACGGACAGAAATCTATCGTTAACTTGCCTCCGGGGACCATCGACGGCGCCGGAGAGCTAACGACGGAACTCCAGTCCGTCGTTAGGTTTAAATATATATTTTTTTTTAATCTATAACCTGTCACAACAAACAATACAAATAAAATAAAATATCGAACGATAATTTAAAATTTACGAAATCGATTGAAATTCGAAATTTAATATATTTAACCAAAGATATTATAAATGTTGAAATACAAAAAAATAGTATCAATGTGTGTAGCAACTGTACAAATAGTCTATGAATCATAATCGGGAGGGGGAAACGGGGGAAATGAGGGTCCACCTGCTCCTCCCTGGGACTGAGACTGCATCATCTGAGCGTACTGAGTCTGCACCATCGCCACCTGGTCAGCCAATCTCCGCTGCTCGGCAATGTACTCCTGTCGCTCGCGCTCCTGCTCCTCGACTCGGCGCCGCAGCTCTTCAACCTCATTCCTGTTGGCTCGTGAGGCGGACGATGAGCCACTGAACCTGGAGGCTCTCAACGTCTTCCCTGCGCCTCCCGTACCGAACAACCTCTTCTTCTTGTGTGGGGCGCCAAGAACCTCCAAGTATATCTCGTTGGTGTCCACCGCATCGTGGTCACCCTTAGGCAGCTGGGCCCGTTCCGCATCAGCACGGGCAAACACTTTATTCTGCATGTAAACAAGAAATTAACATTTGTTAATAACATATTATATATAAAGGTTGCAATTATAAACTATATATATTACTTTGAAATTAAGACTTACCGCTATCGCCTCCGATTTCGCATCGGTGTACGTCCCATCTGGGTACCGATGCTCATCGAGGAAGGAGTCGAACATGCATTCTATCGGCTGTACTCCCCTCTCAACAGCCTGTGCATGACATACCAATGGGGTTGTGTTATTGAAACATGTGTATATGAATTAAAACTATAAAACATGTTTGAAATTATGATTTGAAATTACCTTTTCCTCAGCTCGTTGCATGACAGACTTCGACCATCCCCTATGCTTGATAGGACCAGTCCCCGGTCCCTGTGGCTCAGACAGCCGGTTGCGCCTCGCTGCCTGGGATTTAGCAACAACATCATCCCTAGACCAGTAAGCGAGCCAACCCATCCAGACATCATTACTCCACCACTCAGGCTTCCCACCTCTGGGTGGCTGATCATTCCTCCTCCTCTTGATCCCGCAAATATAATCCTTGTACCTCTCCCGGCACTTATCGTACCACAACTCTCAAATCTTGGCATCGAGAGACGGTGCCCAAGTAAATTTTTTCTAACATCCAAAATGTATGTTAGAAATTGTAGTTAACTTCAATATATAGTTCTAAGTCATAATTTAGAAATAATTTGAAAGTTGAAGAAATTTTTCGAACCTTAAACTCCTCCCAGTATCTCTGCCTCACGTCCTCAGGCGTCAGCTTCCAACTGTATCCAGTCGGATTGGGAACTATTTAACTATTTTAAATAGTTCCCAAATGTAATCAGCCGGGGCGTCGTGCTAGTAAAATCTCCTACATAGATCATTTTAATTTGATTTATATTAGTCTTCTGAATTACTTATTAAATATTTGTTAAAATTGAATATGTAATTGTATTTACGTACCCCAACTCACTCACTGCGAGAACAAAGTCCCCCGCTAGTCTTTGCTCCCCATGATGATCCGTATCGGAGCCAGACGACAGACCACCTAAATGTATGCCACCAATGTGGTGGCTCAGACCCCCTGTCCCGGAGTCATATCCGGATGATGAGCCCGGGGAACTACCTCGGCCGATAGTAAGAGGAGAACGTCGTGCACCCCTTCCTCGAGGAGTAGACACATCATCTCGAGGTGAGGATCTCTGACCGGAAGACATCTATTATGTTGAAAATTAATAAATAAGTTGCATTAATTATAACAAGAAACGTATAAGTTGAAGTTTTATATTAAACATATAATGAATGCGTTGCATTTATAATTATTAATTAGACTGAAATTCGAATTAAAGGAGGGTGCTTTATGAGAGTTGAATAGAGGAGTTGAATAGAAGGCGATGCTATTATTGGAATATTAAATTACACATTTAAGGTTTTGTAAGTCATTGATTTGCAGTTATGAATTATAAGTTGATGTTTAGATTGTTTAATGCTACGCATTTGGAGATCACGAGCATTTCAGTTGTTTGGGTCATTAATTTGGAGATCAAGATCATTGGGTCATTTGGGTTGCAAGTAGAATCAAGATTTTTATATGCTATTATTTTAACTATTCTACCGAATTGCATCCAATATAACGAGTTATCTCCACACAATCAAACCATCCCAAGTCATATATCATCAAAACGTTACAACACACATGCATCTCATCAAAACATCCAAACATAATCGAAATAGAACGAGTTCGTATAATATTATACATATTAGGAGAAGATCCTTATGACGTAATTAAAATCTATCCCCAAAGGGAGAAGATCCTTAAGAAATTAATTACGTCTATCCCAATGTCATATATATACGCAAATCATTATACTAAATTACCAAAATTAAATTATTTAAAAATAATAATTTAAACTAAATTAAATTAACAACATAAACAATTAATTAAATTTATAACTAATTAAGAAATTAGACATAAATTTAATATAAACAAAGTATTCGATTATTAAATGCAATAATTATTAATCTAAATTAGTCTAAATTGTTCAATTATTATATGCAACAATTAACCTATTAGTCTAAATCAAGATAATCCTAAACAATTTGACCTAAAGAATTATTAATCTAATTTAGTATAAATAATTTTAAACAAGTAATTGACCTAAAGATAAATTATTAATTCCACAATAATTCAACAATTGTTGATTTAATTAACAAAATTACATCTAATTAATTACCTACATTAAATCTAATTAACTAAATTACATCTAATTAACCTACATTACATCTAATTAACTAAATTACATCTAATCTAAATTATTCTAATTAATAATTAAACAATTAACCTAAATTATTCAAATCTAATTAGTATAATTAACTAATCTAATTAACAATTTAACATAACATAATTAAATTAAAAATATTAAATTATAGAGTATTAATTACATACCTTTCACCGAAGAAGGAGGCGGCGCCGGAACGGCAAAAGGCGGTTCCGGTAAGCAGTCAGGAGGACTAAACGCGGGCGGAGGGCGGCGGCGGCAGTGGGCTCCTCGCTAGAGGGAGGGCAGGAGGCGGAGGGAGGGCGCGGAGGCGGCTGGGGCCGGACAGCAGTGCGCGGAGGCGGAGGAGAGGCCAGTGAGCGTCGCAGGCGCGACAGGGAGGTGGCGGGGACGCGGAGGCTATCCTCTCTGGCGAGAAAAATGCCAAAAATTAGAGAAATAGAGAGAAGGGGGAAGGAAAATCGAACAAATAGACTTACCTAGGGTTGCTTTGGCCGTTGGGAGCTTCGAATCACCGAAGAACGGTAGGAATCGCCGGAGAAGATGTATAAGTGTTATGTTTTCGCGAAATGGACTGAAACCCGATTTAAAGGGCTGGACGACGGACTTAACGACGGAAAAGTCCGTCGTCCATTAATTAAATAAATTATAATTAAAATTAATTAAGTTAACGACGGACTGACGACGGAACAAGTTAACGAAGGACTGTTCCGTCGTCAGGTCCGTCGCCAGATTTGGCGCCAACTTGCGCGCCAAAAAAACAGTCGCCAGTCCGTCGTCGATAATTTTGCGGCAATCCGTTGCCAATCCGTCCACTACAAGAAAATCTTGAACTGGCGACGGACGGGACGACGGAATTGATTTCCGTCGTCCACTGGCGACGGACTGGCGACGGACTTCAACCATTTGGGTTAACGACGGATTGGCGACGGACTGGCGACCATTTTTTCGCGCGTGTGATGGCGCCAAACCTAACGACGGACTGGACGACGGACCAGTCCGTCGTTAGGTGTAATTTAATTTTTTTTTTTAATTTTAACGCTGACGACGGACTGGTCCGTCGTCCAGTCCGTCGTCCAGCCCTTTAAATCGGTCATCCCTCTCCTTTCGCGAAAAACAGCCGCTGCAACACAAATCCTCCCCCACCGGCGACTTTTCAGGCGATCTCGAGTTCCCATCGGTGTAATACTCGAATGTAAGTCGAATCCTTCCTATTTCCTTCCCCTCTATCTATTTCTCTATTTTTTTTTTAATTTGGCCCCTATTTTGAAGCTTCGTGCGCTGCCGCTCGTCCCCCGCCCTGCTCCGGCCGCCACCGCCTCTCCGCGCCGCTGCCGACACCACCGGACGCCCTCCCCGTCGCTGCCCAGCTTTCTGCAGGTTTGTAATTCCATTTTTTTTTAATTATTGTTATTTTGTTAATGCTTTAATTTCTTTTGTTAA
>JAPKLX010000034.1:1324141-1496008 GCA_026898415.1 Leonotis leonurus | reverse complement strand
TATTGTTATTTTGTTAATGCTTTAATTTCTTTTGTTAATTGTATGTTAATTGTATGTTTTTTTTGTTAATTGTATGTTAACTAACCATTTTATAATTATTGTTATTTTTTATAATTAATTTTAATTAGGTTATGTGTTAATTATAAATAATTATCTAATTTAGTTGAATTAATTAGGGTATTTTATTAATTATAGTAGGTTGAGTTATGTTAATTATGATAATTGATTAATTTTAATATTTTTATTAGGTTAGTAGAGTTTATTAGGATAATTGATTAATTTTAATTAGGTTAGTAGATCATTTATTAGGTTAGAAGAGTTTATCAGGATAATTGATTAATTTTAATTTGTTTATTAGGATAATTGATTAATTTTAATTTGTTAATTATTGTAGGTTAGTAGAGTTTATTAGGATAATTGATTAATTTTAATTTTTTTAAATGAATAAATTAGTTTATAGTTTAGTTAATTGAATAATTGAATAAATTATTTTCTAAATTACTTAATTAGGGTTAAGGATAATTAATGTAATTAATCCTTAATAAATTAATTAGTTTAGTTAGCGTAATTAATTAGTTTAGTTAATTATAGTTTATTTTTTTGATAGAATTATTGTAATTAATAATCCTTAATAAATTAATTAGTTTAGATAGTGTTAGTGTTAAAGATAATTGACGGATTTGTCTACCTGATGTAAATTATGATATCTTAGTTTAAATTGTGGATTAATTAGTTTAAATTGTTTAATTAGGGTTTATTTAATTACGCTTGTCGCTGCCCGAGTCCTCTCTCAGCCTTTCCGAGCCGCCTTCTGCCGCTCCGGCGCTTACCACTTCGGTGAAAGGTAATTAAATTAAAATAATGTACTTATTTAATTACTTAGGTTAATTATTTAAATTTATTAGGTAATTTTTAGATTATTTAGCATTTATAATGAATTAGTTAATTTTTGTATTTAATTTGATTAATCATGTTAGTTAATTGTGTAGGTTAATTATACTAATTTACACCCAAATAATTTAGACTAATTTAGACTAAGCTTTGTTCATATTTTCTCTAAGTCTGTTGAATTTCATAATGAGTGAATTTATTGTTTAATTTAAATTATTGTTTTAATTGACAACAATATATAATGTATGTTAATTAGTTGATTGTTTCTAATTTATTAATTTTCGTAATATAGTATAAAGAAATGGGGGATTTATGACATTGGGATAGACGTAATTAATTTCTTAAGGATCTTCTCCCTTCGGGATAGATTTTGATTACGTCTTAAGGATCTTCTCCCAATATGTGTAATATTATATATGTTGTGGTGGTTTGATGAGATGCATGTGTTGTGATATTTTAATTATTATGTTCGAATATTTTGATCATGAAATGTATGTTGGGATATTTTCATGATTATGTCAGCTGGCTGTTGTGATTAGATTTAGTGATATGGGATATTAATTTGGGAGGAATCAACTGCAAATAACCCAAAATGACCAAATTAATTGACCAAAAATAACCAAATGCAATTAATTATTGCAAATGAACTTATAATATTCGCCGACAAAACATAATTCTCAACCTGGGACCATAATTTTCATAATTCTCGTCCTATATTGTTGTCCACTATTCTACTCCAAATTAACTTATAATTCTCTCCCTCTATTTAACTTCAAATAATTCAACTCTCATTTAACACTTTCCTAAGTGAGTCTATGTTTACACATGTGCAATCTTCATTTAAATGTCTAATTTAATCGACCACTAATTAATTCTTGCCCTCTCCGTAACTAATGAATCTTGATTTTACTATGTGAATACTTATTAATATTAATCAGGGTTATAAAAATGAGTCGAGAGACGAGGTCGAGGAGCTGCGGCGCCGAGTCGAGGAGCAGGATCGCGAGCGCCGTGAGTACCTTGCTCAGCAGCAGAGATTGGCTGAGCAGATGGCGGTCATGCAGGCTCAGCATGCCGAGATGATGCGCTGGATGCAGTCTCAGCAGGGAGGTGCACCCTTTTTTCCCTCTTATCAGCCCCCGTCTGATCCCCCTCCCCAGTTTCCTCCTGATGATGACTACGATTCTTAGATGCTACTGATACATTTACTATTATTTTATTTTTTGGTTTGTCGTGGGATGTTACTGATACAAATATTTATTTTGTTCATTATATGAAATCCGCGTTCATTTTGAATTTCATTTGATTGGTTCAATTTTAAATTATTGTTCAATGTTGGATTATGTTTGTATTGTGTGTTATGACACGTTTTAGGTAATGAATAATAAAAAAAAGAAAATTAATTATTAAAAGAAAAAGAAAAAAAAAATTACCTGGCGACGGACTGCAGTCCGTCGCCAGGTCAACGGTCAACGGTCTCTGGCGACGGACTGCAGTCCGTCGCCAGTAACGACGGATGAAATCCGTCGTTAGCTTTCCGGCGCCGTCAACGGTCTCCGGCAGTCCCTGACGACGGATTTTAGTCCGTCGTGGCTAAAGACGGATAAATTCCGTCGTTAGTCCGTCGTTAGCTAACGACAGACTGTGTTTTCCGTCGTCCGGGGGGCTAACGACGAACGAAATACAGACGGAAAAAATCCGTCGCCAGTCCGTCGCTAAGCCCCCGGGACGACGGATTTCGAGTCCTCACGACGGATTTTTCCGTCGCCAGAAAGGGTGTTTTTTGTAGTGGTCGTCCATTCCGTCGCGAGTTTCATGTTTTTTTGTAGTGGTATCGTCTCAATTCGTTGAGGTTATATGATTTTTTTTAATATGCATCTATTAATATCTTTAAAGAAGGTTTTAAGAGCATCCACAATGGGAGACTCTCTCTCTTAGAGTCTCCCGGTGGCAATTTCGTAAACAAATATTATTTTTTGGGTGAGATTCACGAATTTTTGAGAGTTTGTGGTGTTTTCCTGCAGTGTGAAGCTCTCAACTCAGAGCGCTCTACTTAAGTTGTATTTTTATGATTTATGTATTTATTTATTTTTTTTGGAATATTTGTTATGAATAAAATTTATTAATTTAAATTACAAATTTAAATTAATAAATATGTAATTAAAATTTAATTTAATTTTTTATTTTAATATTTTTGATTTAATTATATTTAATTCAATAAAAAAAATTAATTTAAATACATTAATAAAAATAAAAATTATAATTATAAAATATGTGAAAATGTGGGATTGAAATAGAATATTTATAAATGAAATTATGTATTAAAATTAAAATTAAAAAAAATTAAAATTAAAAAAAAAATTAAAATTAAAAAAAAATTAAATGGTGGGGGGTGGCGGGGGTGGTCGGGAGTCCCCCACCTGCAGCAACAAACATGGAGTAGCCTCCGGAGGCCAGAGGTTGGACGCCCGAGTTTGTCCTCTGCAGTGGGGGACTCGCCCGCCTCTGCTCGCCGAGCCTTCCAAGCCCATTGCGGCGGATGCTCTAACGGTAACAACCAAAATTTAAAAATAGTACTTTCTCCATTCAATTAATAACGACCCATCTTTCATTATGGAACGTCCCATTAATAATAACTCATTTCATTTTTGGGCAAATATTAACATATGAGTTGCTTTTTGATTTTTGTGTAATAGACATGGATTGAATTTTTTTTAGTTTTCGTGTAAAAAATAAATGGATCGTTATTAATGAGACGAAGAAAATAGTTATTTTCAAAATATAGTTAAAGCTAGAAAATTGTAGTTTATATAACTATTTTTTTTTCTCTTTCCTGTTTCTTTATATAATTTTCAAAATCTTTCAATTTCGTTCGCCTAAACATATGCAATATGGTGTTAAATTAAGAATCTACAAAAATTTTACTTTGATATATAGTATACAATAAACTTGTTTAACATCAAAAAGTTATAATCATTTAACTTATTTAATATATTTATTATACATATTATTTTTATAATATTGTTATATAATTAATATACGTACGTTATAATTAAATATAATTCAATTGTCACACGATTTATTTCTTTATTTTTTGGTAAGTGATTCCCATTATGCATAACTCAATTATAAAAAAAAATAAATGAATGATATTCAAACTTTATATAATATACGATTTATTTTTAATTAAATAATTTTTTAATGCACATATTGACCCAATAATCACACTTTTGTTCATTTTAATCCATCCATAAAAAATACACTATTATTTTTTATATCTGATAAATATTTGATTGTATAGCTGAATATGCAAAATGAGAGTAAAAGTGATGTGTTCGGACAACTTGATACAACCCCATCATTTGACACTACAAATTATATATATTATAATTATATAATTTAATACTATTTAATTATTACTAAATTGGTTATTATTATCCAAATTAAGTAATACTCTCTCCATTTACCAATTGTATGTCCCTATTATTCATTTTGATGCTAATCAAGAATTTGTCATTTTCCTTTTTAAACATGTTCACCCAAACATTGTACATATTATAGTTGTGGTTTCCTTATTGATCCAAAACATATTTTATATATTTCTAAATGCATATCAATTTTTTCAGAATATACTTTTAATGAATATAATAAATATTAATTATTTATTATTTTTCCGTGCATCGCACGGGACGATATACTAATTTATATTTAAATGTGGGATTAAATAATCACATTAAAATATCAAAATTTATTAATTATTTAATCATACATTAAATAGAAGGGAAGACATGTGAAATTAATAATTAAAAAAATATTTTTTTAGTAAAAATTGTGAATATGAAAATAATAATTCTATTAATCTAATTTATTTAAGGAAACTGAACACTAACTATACAATGTTTACGCGGTTAACTTTGTTTTAACGTATAAAAAAATTAATGAAGATAAATAAATAAAAATAAAATACACACACAAATATCAAGGAGTGGCAGTTGAAAGTGATTTCATAATCGCCGCAGCCCAAATATTGGCTAATCGGGCTGGATTATTGTCACCAAAGGTATGATTTTTGTAACCGCCTTTCTAGATTGAGAATCGGAGCTGAATTTTAATCCTCGATAGTATTCCATTTGGCTTTGTGTTGGCCGTGCTCCGATTATTGTTTCGTATTAATGCTCTTAAATTAAATGAGAGACGTCATTTTCGAGAACTGGGTTTTGGTTGTGTTGCCCAGGAATAGGATCCTGTAGGTATAATAAATGTTTCATTAGCTTCTCCTGATGGTCAAATTGGTTTCGTCATTCTTTCCTTACACTACACTATACTTTCGATATACAATTCTGCTTAAATGCAATTTTATATTTGAGCATGAAACCATTGCTTAGTGACTTCCTTGCCTGTACAGTTCCTGTAATGATTGTTAGGAACATATTGTAAACATGTTTGTGTTGAGGAAGACATGAAATCTAATCTATTTAGGGATATTTCTGGTCTCTATTAATCATTCTGGATTAAAAAGCAAAATCTTGGAGGAATAAATTAGAATTTTTATTTGTTTAAATCCTGCATCAAATGAAAAAAATAAGTGGTTTCTGGAGTAAGTATCTTGTGCTTGGTAGATTTAATTCTTGAACTGCAGGCAGGAGCCTACATCTTGAAGTTGACCAATGAAGAGAGCTCGTAGATGTGATAAAGGAGACAACATGGCTCAACCTGGAGTTCCATCTTTCGGTGCTGATCACGAATCTATAATGCCTCTGAACTCTTCAAGCTGCTACTTTAATGGGTTTGCAAGGGACAATACGAACGGACCTGAATTTCCAGGCCTAAAGAAAAGAAATCATAATCTTGGAAGTAGGTCTTGGATATTGATTGACACAAAAGGGGAATCGGAAGTTGTGGAACTGGATAAGTCTACTCTCATGAGACGTTGTTCGTTGCCTTCTAGAGATCTCAGACTTTTGGATCCTTTGTTTATCTATCCCTCCTCGATATTAGGTCGTGAAAAGGCTATAGTTGTCAGCCTAGAACAGATCAGGTGCATAATCACAGCTGATGAGGTTATATTGAAGAATTCGATGGAAGAGTCTGTGGTACAGTATAGATATGAATTGTGCAAGCGTCTTGAGGTATCAAGAGATTCTTATGGTAAGACATCAGAATTGCTCATATGCTTGATTTTTTTTGTTTGAGATGGCATATGCTTGAATTTTATTTTGCTTAATTTGGGTTGAAAAGCTACTAATAGAAAACATGAAAACTAAAGAAATTAGTCATCTGGATTTGTTAACTCTTACTACTACTTTACATTGAAGTTTTATAATAAGTACAACAGTGAAGAAATCATGCTCTGCTGAAACCTTAATATTGTTATAAGAGGTATTGAAATATTTCAATATATGAAAGAGTGTAAGTAGCTCTAAGATGCAATACATCACATGAGTAGACATATTGTTGTTGGATGAAGCAATTAGTGTGGGTTTTATTTGAAGAAATCTCAGCATAGAGCAACTGTAAACAATTATCTGCACTTGTTTCTCTATTTCTCATCAGTCACCTTATGAGTCCATTTATATTGTTTGCTATGTGGGTCAGACGATCTCCCTTTCGAGTTCAGGGCTTTGGAGGTTGCTTTGGAACAAACATGTATGTCACTTGATTTTAAGGTATGCAATTGTGTTTGTTAATTAAGAGACTTGCTCAAAAAAAATTGTCCTTGAATGCTCTTCAGAAGAGGATCTTAAGTTCGCTTCAAGATTGTATGCTTATAAAAAAAATGGCAACAGGGTCTCAATAATAGCTCAAAGAGATCAGATAATTGCATTGCACATTTCGTAGATAATAGGTCTTGTTAAGATGCATTGTTAAGGAGTATGTTCTGGTGTATCTTCTATCCTCGTCTATAAAAGAGCAGTTTTTAAATTCCAGATATTTATTAGGGACTGGATTTTCAATCTCATTTCATGATGTGCTAATTGTTGGGTTGATGTCCTAAACTGCCGTTCCAATTGCCAAATTTCAATTTGATCACTAAATAATCAAATGCCTTTGATCATGCACCCACATGAGCATTATACATCATTTACAGTCATACATCCTTTACTTTATATTTAAGTATATCATAACACTGACCTTCATCAATTTAGTAGGTAAAAGATTTGGAACTGGACATCTACCCTGTGCTCGACGAACTGGCTCGATCCATAAGCACCCTCAATCTAGAGCGGGTACGTCGATTCAAAGGGCAGCTTCTGGCCTTGACTCAGCGAGTGCAGAAGGTAAACAGAATGAATTATGCCTGGTAACGCCTAACATAAACATGTGCAGTTTTGATATATATAATCCTTGAATATTAGGTGTGTGATGAAATAGAACATCTGATGAATGATGATGGAGACATGGCAGAGATGTATCTGACCGAGAAGAAAGAAAGAAGGGATATTTTTACCAACAATGATATATGCAATCAAATCAGTAACTCAGAAGATGTGAAGGTTGGATCTAGATCTGCCCCTATTTCTCCTGTGGGATCCTCTAGTGGAGTCCAAAAATTGCAGAGAGCTTTCAGCACTATGAGTCCCAGTAAACATGGAAGCTTCTTGAGCTCATCTTCCATTGGAGAAAGCATCGATCAACTTGAGATGTTACTGGAAGCATACTTTGTCGCCATAGACAACACACTCAACAAGTTGCTATCAGTAAGAAAACTATATATGACAAGAACAATTTCCTTACCAGTACATGTACATATATGTAGTTAATTTATATTTAATTATTAAGTATGCATACCTAACTTAATGTCAGTTCTAAAGGGCATACATAACACAAAATTGATAGGGTAAAAGGATAATAAACTCGAAAACTTTGTGACTACTGGATGAATGTTCATATCATCTAACTTGTTTTCAATGGTTATGCAGCTTAAAGAGTATATTGATGATACTGAGGATTTAATCAACATAAAGCTGGTAAGTGCAACTATTAATTATTGCATCATTTATTTCAACTTATCTATCATCATCTTTAATACCGAAATAACTCTTACTGCTGATAAAGGGAAATGTCCAGAATCAGCTGATTCAGTACGAGTTGCTTCTTACAGCGGCTACTTTTGTCACTACCATATTTGCTGTTGTGGCCGGAGTTTTTGGCATGAATTTTAAAGACAGCGTCTTCGACACGCCATCTACGTTCCACTGGGTGCTTATCGTTTCTGGAGTCTTTTGCACAGTATTGTACGGGTCCTTTTTGATCTATTTTAGGCACAAAAAGGTGTTTCCTTTGTAGTTTGGGTAGTGGGTCGGAATGATATTCTTTCTCAGGATCGATTGAGTTGCCATTGGTGTTTATGATTTAATGAATACTCATACTTGTACAAATAATGTGCTTAACCTCATTCCTTCTCTACCTGTACAAATAAGCTATACATTCTTCAACATTCGAAAACACCAACATACCCTCTGTATATGAGTTCTATATAAAATTAAGACCGGAGCCAGATTTCCTTCTCTCAATTATCCGCTTTATCAGTAACATTTCTGACTCGTTGCTGCCCTCATCTTCACTCGCGGAATCCTCATCGTGCACAACACTCCTCAATCTCGTAGCGTGTTCTTCATCACATATGCAAGTAGGACTTTGATGAGTAGATGAGGATTCTGTTTCACTGTAAGAATATCTGTTGTCAGACACTATGCCATGCTGAATTCCAACTCCGTTTAGGCTGTGCAGAAGAGCAATCTCTAGATCTTTAATGCGTGTTTCAAGCCTAGACTCTATCAACTCGTGGAGCTTCAAGCTCAACTCCAATGGAGAAACAGAATAGTTTGCAGGTTTAGAGTAATCGGTTGTCATGCTATCTGTTGTTTTGCTTCCTGATTCTGTTGCATCTTCCACCACTGATGGCTTTAGCTCTCCTTGAACAATTTCTGGTTCGAAATCTGGATTGAGCTGCCACAACCATGAATTAGCACTAAAACTTGTTATTATTCTTAAAAGATGAATGCATTTCTTCTTACCTCAACAAAACTAGAAATTTTGTATTGTTCAGATGCCTTCAAGTTCTGTTCTAGCATCTCTAGTTCTGCTTGAAGCTCTGCCTCGATTCTGCTCAATAGATCCAAGCTCTCTGCTTTCTTATCATTTGCTGTCACAAGAGAAGGAGATGAAATCGGTTCCTTAATCGTGGGAGGTGAATCGTCTTCCTCGTTTTGTATTTCCTTCACCATCACCATTTCTCTCATTTCAAGCTCTTCGTGCAAGTCTTGTACTAAACTCTGCATCTGATTTAGCTGTTTGTTCAACCTATCTACTTCATTTTTCCCAGAACTAGTTGCAGAGAGTATCCCAATAGTCATCCCAGTAATGAAAACAAGCATCGTGTCAGCTGCAGATCACATAAACATTCAAACAGAAATCTGTCAACTAAAATGCAAAGAAAGAAATAGGAAAAAATAAGATCAGAGATACTCCTTAAGCATTTAGTATAACTCAATGGCAGACAACAAAACAACATCAAGTGCAAACAAAATCAAGAATCAGTAGCTTAGTTCTTCATATTAATTGATTAAGAGCCTATGTTTAGACATGCCACATTGCAAATTGAAGGAAGATGATATGGAAAAAGAAATCCACCTACAACATGAAACTTGAAAGTATACTTTCACGACTCATAGAAGACATGAATGAAACCTACATTATGTGAAAGCAATGAAATCAAGAATCAATAGCTTATTTGTACATGCAAAGTGATTAAGTATCCATGTTCAAACATCATCTCTAGTTCTACCTTGTGATCTGCCACTTTGCTGCAATCTATTAGAGCCCTTTTTTGGTTTCTTGAGCTCCTCTGAGGATTCAAACTGCTTCAAGGAAGAAGAAGAAGACAACGTTTTACTATCGTTCCTCATCTCCTTCTGACAAGCATCGAGTTCAGCAGAAGGTGAGGTTTCGCTCCACGTTGGATCTGTAGCTAACAATGATCTGGCTGGAGACATGGAAGGATACAAACATGAATTATGTTCCATATTTTCCACACAACTACCTAAAGAGCCTAATGGCCTAAATGAATGCATATGACATCTTTTCTTCCTCCCCATCTTTCCATCATTTATCTTGCTCAAGTTCTTGTTTTCACCATCCACAAATTGCTGGTTTTCTCCTACACCAACAACTCCTGCTGAGAAATTATAATCCTCAAAAACCGCAGATTTGTCTGAATAATCACCCTTAACAGAAACAGCACCACTAACATTTCCATCCCCAACGTTTGATCCATCCATTTCTGGAAACCTAACATCCGAATCATCTTCAACTCTTTTCTGGGCTAATCTGCGTAAGGGGCAAGTCTTATCCCTCAATTGCTGCAGGAAATTTCTTGATTCTGTCTGGACATTGTTCGAATATTTAAGAGAAGGTCCACGTGGACTTTCTTTCTTGTCAGCTGTGAAATTCTGCAAGTTCTTCGCTATGCATCCTGCCCCAGCAGCTGCTGCGATTATCCATAAATCCATTCACACACGCACACACAGAGTCAGAACAAGAATCAACCCCTCTCCAAAGTAATCAACTCCACAGAACTTGATGGGTCGTAACGCATTAACGTATGCATAAAGTGGTGATCTTGATACGGGAAAACAAGCCCACCAAAAAAGAAAGGATTTTTATCAAGAAGATCAATGAAAAGTGGTGCTGACTCTAAAATTAATTGATTGAATGGATATTTTTTTGTTCGAGAATTGGTCAGAGCAAGTTCCGCGTTGTTGAGAATGGGAATTCTGTAAAAAACAGGATTTGGAAAAATAAAAAAAAACTGCGATTGATGATCTGATTGAGAAAAGGAGTAGTTGGTGATATTTTTTTATGATCATATAAGTCAAGATGTTTCGATACAACAACTAGTGGTCTGGATTGGAGCGCGAAGCTTTGAACTTATGGGTGATTATTAAGGGCTGCACACTCTCTCTCACACACACACACGTGTCGTTAACAGTATTTTGAGCCACTAATTGGGGATTGGGAGTTTGAGACAGTCATTAATTGTCATATTCTCTCTTAAACAAAAGGAAAAACTATATCAACTTTTAACTTTTTTGGGTTTTGGGAAGGGAAAAGTAGCAAATTAGTCCATATGGCTTCATGACGGATCATCTCTCATGACAAACTTTTGTTTAAATCAACCTTTAATATTCAACACTTGTTGCAGTTAGACCCTCGCTGTTAACGAATTTCTAACAACGTTAGATGACTTATAGGGGCATTTTATCAAACAAATTGTGTGTCAGTTGCTCTTTGTCTATGTGCGAAATAATGGAAAGATTTGCTAACTAAGTCATTGATGAAATTCCCCTAATGAGAACTATCATTGTATGTTAGTTGCTCATCGAATTAGTTTTAAAGACTATCATGAGAACTCTACAAGTAGACTTCGTATGCTTGATCTAGCATTGATATTCTTAAAATTTGTGGTAGAAAAAAACTTGAAGCTTTGACATTGTCTTACAATATCGTCATTGGGGTTGGACTTAATTTTCGGAAATTTTCTTGCATAAGATCTCTTTCTTTGAATGATATCTATATGTGAGCCTATTATTTGAGTCTATTGCTTATGGCATGTCCACTTTGAAGTATTGATCCTCATTAGTCTAGATATTGTCATGTCATAACTCATTGAAATATATACTCCCTCCGTCCCCCAATAAGTGTCCCCAAACACCAAAATTCAATTATCAATAAAACAAGCTAAATTACATTTTTTACCCTTAATCATTGCATTGAAAATATAAAAAGTAAAAATATTCAAATGATTACAAGGGCAAAATAAGAACTTTAATACTATTTTACTTTTGGAAATTGAAATGAGACACTTATTATGGGACAATTTTTTTCTCCTTATGGGACACTTATTAGGGGACGGAGGGAGTATATGCGAAAGCTATAAGCTTGGATAAGTTAATATTGGAGGTTGATGAATTGAAGAAGTTGCATTTGAAAGATAGCACACTTGATGTTTTTAGGCTTATTGGTAGGGGTGCTGTGACTTCTAAATTTCTAATTAAGATTTGTGCTTATATGCTTCTTATTTTAATGTATAACGAACGATCTTCACATATTACACAAGAACGGGAGGGGAGTTCACAGAAATCCAGCATTGAAGTGATGATAAATTGTATAGAAGCTAAAGAGTAAGCTCAACTCAACCATCATAGTCTTGTTTAACATTATACTTTATGAAATGCTTCTTCAATATGCTCGTATTGTCTTGTGTTGTTTTGGTGTAGAGATTAAAATTGTAAGATGAATGATAAAAAGAAGATTATGTAAAGTGACACACAATCTATTTGGTGAAATGCCCCTATGAGTAATCTAACGGTGTTAGAAATCCGTTAATAGCGAGACTTAACTGCAACATGTGTTGAATATTATGTGTTCATTTGAACAAAAGCTTACCATAAAGGATGATCCGCCATAGGGGTGCCCACCATAAGAATTAATTTGCTACTTTTGCCTTTTGAGAAATTGATTACTACATCACTACTAATAACACCACCTAATTTATCGATAGCACAATTGGCTAGACTATGAGGCACTTGATTCAAGTCAAGAGGAAGACGTTGTTTTGCATGGTTGATTGCTTCATAGCATGAATTGTCAATAGGGAATTAAGGAGTGTTTGAGACCCAATCTAAGATTACAAATGCAATGCACTCTTGTCTCAGTAGCATTTGCCAGCTGAAGAAACACACTAATATCCAACAATCAGGTTTGGATTGCAGAAACATATACGAGGCGGATGCAGACCCCATCACGAGGCGAGGCTCATGCTCGAGCAGCTATCAACGGCACAGGCCAAGATGTCCCTATAGTCCCTCGATATCTTGAAGGAGTCGTAGACCTTCCCATCTCTGCTTCTCTTGTACTCGAACAGCAGGTTGGAGTGATTGAACGCAGTCATCTTCACAAACCCGTAGTCGAGATCTCTGAAAACACTCCACTTGGGCTGTAGACTTGATAATGGAGAGAGGCTGGCGCCTCCTCCCCCTGCAACCACGTGTATCGTCCCATTCAAGCTCCCCTTGTAGTAATTCTTCTCCTTGTTTGTACAGATGTTCTGCACCAATAATAGTTCAATAATCATGCTATCTGATATGAACCTTCACTTTATGATAGATCATACCAAGAATAGTAACATATGCTATAATAGTATGGAGTAAGATTAAATTTTTACCTGGTATATAGGGCAAGTTCTTTCATAACTGTGGGCATGGCCATAGAGGGCTATATCGACTTTATACTTCTGCCAAAGTTTTTGAAGGTCATCTCTCCCCATTGGCTCTGCAAACGATCCCTCATTAGCATAATTAGCATCGGAAGAGTAACCAAGAACGCGATGAGCAAGGAAGATCAGCCAAGGTTGTTTTCGTCTATCCACAGATGCCAGACAACGCTCGATGAACTTGTATTGTTCGGTTCCCTCTCTCCAGTCGTGCTCTGTGTCAGCTATACAGAAGCGGAACATGCCATAGTCCGTGGAGTACCTATACAGTGTCGCCAGAGGTATAAGCATAACCATAATCTATTGATTCTTATTAGTTTTTCTATAGTTGTAATGCAAGAATGCATACTAACATACCAGAATTTAGCCCTATTCTCAGCTGGAACGAAAAACATAGTCTCTGCAGGGACCCCACATTCTCCCCCTGAATCATCTGTGGCATAAAAAGATCCCGATCCAGGCCAGTCGCGCTCATGGTTGCCGCTGTAGGGGAAATCATCAGTATGCACCAAAATTTTTCAATGATGATGCAGTTCAGTTGATGACAATGATGTACCTGGCGATCATGTAAGGCACTCTCGAAGAAATGGGCTCGACTTGAGCAGTGAACTGATCCCATTGAGAAAGGTAGCCGTTAGCATAGCAGATATCTCCTATGTGAAAGACTATATCATAATTCTCTAGATCATTTATGAGCTGCTTTGTTGTGTTGAGGGAACCACGTTGAAAATTGTTATACTCGTTAGAACCATCGGCTTCATCCTGCACAAACAGAGCAGAACATCCAAAAACTTACCTCTTAGTCACATCAGGCTGTGCATCTGAGCTATATAATCCTTCCGAGGTAAGAAAATGCAGCCGGTATTTACACATTACAAGTGAAACTATAGCATACGCGTTTGCAAACATTTCGAAAGAGTCTAACCTTCCCCATGTCGCCAAAGATGATAACGCGTTGTAGAGAGTTCTGACCAGGATACGGAGAAGCTTTGAACTCGTAAAGATCACTCCAGATGATTGTACCGTTCAGCAATTTATGCCCCAATTTATATGTATACCTGAAAGAAAACAATAGATAGGTTCTATATGGTAATAATTTAATTCAATCACTAATGATTTAGACATCTACAAGTGTGCAAAATATCTTCAAACAAAAGTGAGATGATCTGAGGAACTGTCCATACACAGAGTTGGGCCATAAGTCCTTCAAGAAACCAGTATGTATGAATCCCGGGTCACGCCATCCAACCGTTCTTGCAGGTCCACCTACAAGATACGTTTTCTTGTTGTTAACATTGAGCAAAGAAAATCAAATACAGAAGCACCTCTGCTTAAATCAAAGCTTAAGCTTAGATAAAAGAGATTTAAACACACCACACATGCTGCTACGATCAAATGTCAGTGTAACTGCGAAGGACCGAGCTTGTGCACCTCCTTTTTTACTCCATTCCACGAAAGGTTCTGCTTCGTCAATATCATAACCGCTAGTCCAGGTAACCGTCATCTAATTAGCAAAGTTTAAAAAATAAGTCTTTTCTCACTTGTTAGAGAAAAAAAGCTCAATAAGTTTAAAAGGTTCTGCTTCGTCAATATCATTTACCAACATGAAGAAGAAAAGATGGGCGAACACATTTCATTTGAAGAGCTACTTAGAGATAAGAACTCACTTCGTTCCATTCCTTCCCTTGCGCTAAACGCGGATATAGGGGTGCATTAGGATTAGCAAAGGCAATTATGTTAGACACAGCCACCAGCTTTGGCTGTTGCAAGTTAAAAACGCGAATACAAAATTAACTAACATGATTACAGTTGGATTAAGAAAGTGTAACATATTAAGCTAGGAGTGTGCTTACATTCGATACACCACCAGAAAATAAACTGAATGAAAAGTCGGATCTTTGGTTGATTAACTGAAGCTTTAAAGATCCTTTGCCTGTATCCTTGTACTTTCGACTGCTGAAATTTGCAAACTGATACTGCAGAGGAATTGAACAATATATATATAAACCTCATTGAGATTCAGATCTAGCATGTTTAGATATCACAAATTAGAACCAGAAGAAACCTTTATGGGTGCTGTGCATAGATATGGTGGGTAAACTCTCGAGTCTTCCGGGAGGCAGGTAGATGAACTGAAAACAATTAATCAGAATTCCTAACATTAGCTAACTGCATTGTATGCAAAGTGTGCAAATCTTATACTAGATCGAATTGCATAGGTACTTCGTCCTTACCTGAAGTTGGCAGGAGAAAATACACCAATCCAGTCATCAATCGACGGGTTTGTGCTTTTATATTCAACAGTAATCCAATCTTTGCTGTTTTCCTGAAGGAGGAAGTTGTTTCAAGTGAAGTCAGTTTCTTGCATCAGATTGTAAATGATAGAACTCATGGAATACTACAAAACTATGATGCTTACATTGAGTCCAAGAACCGAAGGAGAAGCTTTAACAAAAGCATTCTTATCTAAAGCAACGACAGCCTTCTCGATAGCAATTACTGAAAGAGGTTGAACATGTGATGCGGCGTCTTCAAGTATCGCCAGAGACCATAAAACCACCAAAAGTTTCACAAACACTTTCATCTCACCACACCTAAGTCAGAAGTCAGATGCCACGAGAATCGAGTGAGAAGATATTAGCTATGGTTACAATATGTTCTAGAAACATCAAAGGGAGAACCCAAACAAAACAAAAAGAATCGACAGAACAACTTGAATTGCATTGTAATCATACAATGATGCCCAACTTTAAATATGCATACAAGAAATTTAGATCTACTGCATTAGTCCACAAGCCAGGATAAATTCAGTCATACACATTCTTTGAAAACACTCCACATCTCAATCATTACATCAACCCCCCACCCAGCACCCACACACAATCTGCCAGTGGGCATAAAAAATACCACGACAAACTATTTACTACAGCATGCTGGGCAGATACCTCTTACCAATATAAACTCAAGGCTCCAAGATTTAAATTCTTTAATCTGGTAAAGCAAGAAACACAGAAGAACAAACAAACGGATTAGTCGAGAATCAAGAAAATATTCAAACAAACAGCAAGAGTTTTAACTAATCTTGAAATTAAATGTAGCCCACTTACGACTTGGGTTTGGAAAGCAAAAGATTTGAATGAAGTTTAACAAAACACCTGCATATGATCTTCTACTCAGTCTGTTTCGAGTTCTTGATCATAATTGGCGGTAATCTTCGAGTAACAACGTTAGGAGTTAGAACTATATTTTGGAGTACATTGGATTACTTTGGTTTGGCCCATCTGCAGGCGGATTATTATTATTTGATTGATTTACTTTGTTTAGCGAAAAGGATAGATTTTTCCAGGATTAAATAGAATTTAATGACTATCATTAGTAGTACTTGAGCGGGAGATGGTGTTTGGTGCCGACTTATTATAGCATGAGACTCTTTAAAAACTTTGAATATACGAATATGCAGCAAGCAGTTGATGATTCTGAATTAAAAATATAGCTAGTGGGAGTGGGAATCCCACGCTTACGTTCGTATTGAGCAGGATCACAAGTTGATTTTAATACTCACTACCTCAAAAAATACTCAAGTGTCTGTTTTAAAAAAAAAAATAAGAGAAATATATTTTAATTTTAAAAAAATATTTTTTTAAATATCCACCTTTAATCAAACGAACCAATAAGAAAACGTTTAAATTTTCCTCCAAAAGAAAATAATAAAATAAACGAGTACTATTGAATTTTAACTATTTAAATTCTTATCTGAACTTATAACTTCACTCAATCGGCCGACATCTAATCTGATGATGCCATTTAAAAAGAATTTATAATTTAGAAATTCATTCATCTAGTCGTTTAAATCTGAATAGGATCTATATAATTTAAATTTTATGATTATATCATTTAGTGCCTGTCCTCATTTATCTGAGCTTAAAAACGCTATAATTAGAGACAATTTTATTAGCATTTATATATTATATATATATATATATATAATATTAATATAATTATAATTTGAATCATATTTACAAATGTATCTCAGATCCATGAATGACGATTTTTCCGAAATTCACACAGAAAAAAGGAAGTGAGTTCGACAAAAAGAAAAGCAACTTGAACAAAAAAAGAAGTGACTTGGACAAAAAGAAGCGAAGTGGCTTAGGCAAATCTTTTTTGTCGATAACCTCAAATCAATCAATCGAATATTGATTAATACGTAATCGATCGAACACTATTGATTATTTTCTTACACTGATAGAGGGATCCAATGGTATAATTTATTTGTTGGTATCTTGGAGGATTAAAATCATGACTCTCTACATTCATATTTAACTAAATTCTCAAATTTTTATAATTTGAAAATCATATTAAAACTATATAATATTATATACTCTTAATTTAATATATGCAAATGAGTACATATTCTTATTTCTATGTATATCATATATAATATTATATATTATTCCATATTTAGATATTATTATTTTCATGATTGTAAATATAAATATATTTCATGATATATTAGTTTGATGTGTGTATTTTGACAATTAATAAAAAAGTTCAAGAAAATCGATACTTTTTATAATATTGATAATTGATATGCTATTACATTACATGCACATTTTTACACATGAAATCAATCAAAAAACACATTTCTATTTCAAAATAAACAATTAAATAAATAAATAAATTTTTAAAGAAACTTTATTTCTACTAATTAAATTTGGAATTTAGATTAGTTCAATATTAATATTAAATCTAATAAAAATGTAAATATATCGGTTGTTTATTAGTGAAATTTGAGATATTGTAAAAGTGTGTATATCTATATTTTTAGGACAATGATATACGTAATATCTTAATATTAAATATATCATGATCACATTGACCGACAAATTGATTTTTACATATTTAAATAATTACTATTATTTCAAAAAGTGTGTGGATTGATATATGTGTTACATTGAACATGAAGTTTCTACATATTAATAATTTCATTAAATTGTCTCCACCCAATAACGTAATAACATATAGATTAGGATGAGAAAGACTTACAAACTATATTTTTAAAGTTTGTTTTAAAAGAGATGTGAGTATATAGATGTAATTTTTAATCATATTAAGGGTGAATATATGTATATAAACGAGTTTAGAAAATCTACATTTATTTTTATACGGAGCATTGATGAGTAATTATGGAACGAGAACAAATAAAAATACTATTTTTTTTATAAACTTTAAAATAAACACGCGTACATAAAATTTAAATGAATTTAGTAGGATATATATAAATTTTTAAATATGACTTTTTTTCCCTTTAATACTATATATTTATAATATATATTTTATAATATTTGAATTTATAGCACATATTATTATATAAGTTTAAGATGAGAACTAATTGATTCAGATATCGATACATGAATTTGAATTGAATTAGGTACAATTATATTGTAGAGGGTAATTTCTACAATCGAAGTATGTGAGGCTCCAACAACATGCTCAATCGGAAAACAATCGTAATAGTTCAAGGAGAACACTGGTGGGGTGTCAATCAAATAACCTCCGATGGTCAAGTTAGTATAATTTATAGTAAAACGATTATAAGGTGAAATCTAAAGCAATATTTTATGATAAAAGAGGAATAAAAAGGGTATTGATATTAATCGGCCGGTTGGTCCGATCAAGATTGGTGTGCGCCGATTGGATCAGGGGACGATGAGAGCAAAATGATCGTTGAGTGAAGTATATGAGGATGTAAGTATGTGAATAAGCATATCTGATTGAGTAGGTAGGGTCGGATTTATATAGGGCGACCCTTCGTCCCTTAGGGTTTGCTAAGTTACCTGATCGTGTTTATCATCCTGCTTATCCCTAGCGTAGTTAGTTGCGATATACGTGGTTCGGTTCAACCGACTTTCTTCTTTGGCGGTCAGAGCCATTGTTGATCGTGTTGATAGAGTTTTGACTGATATTTTGGACCAGTTGGGCCGTTTGTGGGCTCATATTGCCTAACTATGTTCATGGGCTTTCAGTTATGGTAAACCCATTGGATGGTTTGTGAGTGAGGTCAATTTAACTGGGCTTACCTATCGAATTTCATTGACATTATTGGTAGAGTACGATTTTTGCCCACTACATATATAAATAAATATATTCAAATAATTAACAAATATTGTTTTACATGTTTTAGATATAAATGAGTATTTTATGGGACGATAACAAGTATTATAATATTTTTTTAATTAACTGTAGAACGTGTATGAGTATATAGATTTCCAACATGTTTTAAACAATAACAAGTTGTAAGTTAGATATCGTTTTTAATCATATTCAAGTAATTTGCGTTTATTTTTATATGAATTTGAGCATGGATGAGTAATTATAGTACGAGAACGAGTTGAAATACTATTTTTTTTCATCAACTTTAAGTGACTATGCATATATAAAATATATGAATTTGATAGGATAAATGGATATTGGTATTGTAATATCCCGTCTTTTAATCCTAAATAAATTTTCTAAGCTCTAAAATTCTCAAATTTCTTGTACTTGGATTAAATTTACGAAACCAAATTTTGATAATAGTTTGAGAATAACAAACACTTGTAGTAATTAAATAGTTAATGTCATCACTTAATCTGATTACATTTACGAGGGTGTTCATTGAGGGTGATTAATGCCTAATATGATTAGTGCCATTATTAGTATTATAATTAGTACAAATACTTATTTGTTTAAAGTGAGAAGTATGAATGGGCTGCATATGTACGTAACATCTATATATATATAATGTTCAAAATGAGAAGTATGATTAGTAATAATTAGTGAGATATACGGGTTATACATAAAGGAAAATAAATCACTAAGATGTAATATATATAGATATACGTAATTAGTAGGCTGTAGTAAACTCGGGAACATGACCAACGAAAGGAATAAATGACAAGAGAAGGACGATAAATATTCCTTTCATAACATAAAGTAAGGACTTATCCCGTAAATCGGGAAGTCAGAGTCATAAGCTCGTTACATTACATAACAGAATTTAGAGTTTAGTTTCGGATCTATCACATAAAAGTCTAGCAGCGGAATATGCAGGATCGCGTAATAAAATTCTACGTGTATGAAGACACGTAGAACCCCCAAGAGTCAGCCACTATGGAGTTCGACAAAAAGCACGATCTAGCATCCACGTCTTCTTCATTCTTAACCTGCACGTTTAGAAATACATGCAGGGCTGAGTACAAATTGTACTCAGTAGACACGTGCCGAAATCGCACACGTACATATATAATTGTCAAGCCATTTCCAGTGAACCATAGGGATTTTTGTCTCTAAAGCACCTATGTTCACAAAGCATTTTTTTTCTTCAGAAAGTTCTAATTTGACTGCAGTCCTAATTCTTTATAATCAACCATTTCTGAACGTTATTTGTGCCGGGGAAGTGGCCACTTCCCACAGACACTTGACCGGTCAACCTTTCGCTGACTCACAGTCCATTGTGTACACTAGTTCGAGTGGAGACGCTAACCCACTGGAACCCGAATTTGATTATTATATAACAGATAGGCATCATACATAAATCGAAAACATTTATGGCAAGACAGTGCTTTTGAAAATATCTCGTTTCATTTAGAAAGCATGCACACATATATTTTCATAGAGTGAGAAAAGCCTACTTGAATAGTCTCGATTGGTGTTGGCTTCGTTCTCAGAGTGCGGATCCGACCTCTTGTCGAAACCTTTAAATAAATCTCAAGTGAGATATATTACTCAAGTATAACAATTAATTCCAAGTGCAAGGAATTACTATTCTTGGCTAATTTGAGAGTTTATTCTTGAATCTTTATAATTTGACTATTATACGAGTCTAGGAGTTGTATTTCTAGAAGAGTCGTTTTATGATTTCTAAATCACTTATGATTCGAGGATTTACTATACCCAATAAATAGTTATTGGGTATATAACTAAAGATATTTCCAATTTAATATCTCGATCCTTAACTCGAGGCAAATAATTTCTAATTAGCTAATTAATAATTATTTGTTACCACAAGCATAATTTATAATTTAATCATTTCTAATGATTAAATTCTAATTAATCAATTAAGTTCTAACTAATTAAATAAATCTCTAATTGAATATTTTGATTCTTAAGTCAAAATATCTACAAGTCTTTTATATGTTAAAAATAACCTAGCTAATATATATCTTAAGTATGGTTTATAATTAAATCAATTATTAAGATAATTAATTATCTAAATTAATTACAATCTACTTATCTAAGTTAATTAACATTCTACTTCTTGGGCTTGGTCTAAATAAATAAATAACTTCTATCTAATAAAATTATTAATAGTCTATTTAAATAATTCATTTAGCCCATAACATAAATTGGTTTAGCCCATTTGATTAATTAAGTGGCCCAATCTTTAATTAAATCTTTAGCTCAAATGATTTAATATGAAGCCCAGTCAACTTTCTTAATTTGGGCCCGTTAGAATTTACTTCCTAGTCCAACGAATTTTTTTTTTACTCGGCCCATGAATCCGGCCCGTAACTTATAAATTTTATTTCCTGGGTTCAATCATCTTGGCCCAACTTATTTAATGTGAAGCCCAATATAAAAAAAAATAATGCCTAACCCGTTAACCCGGCCCATGACCCGGGCCCAGGTTCTAATATATTCTAACACTTAACCTAGACTAATTCTCCTTCTTCTCCAATACTCTGTCTTTCCTTCCTCTTCTCTCCCCCTGATTCTCTGTCGCTCTCCTTCGCTCCTCTCGGCTCTCCTCTGCCTCCGTTCTTCAATTCGCCGCCGGTTGTCGCCGCTGGTCATCTCTCTTTCCCGCGGTAGCTTTCCTCTCTTTCTCACGGTCTCCACCACTGCTCCCCTCTCTGATCCCCGCCGCTGCTCCCACTCTGAAATCACCACCTCCGTCGCAACACGCAGGCCTCCCCAGCGCTGCATGCTTTGCCCAAGGCTTCCACAGCGCTTCTCTTCCTGTCGCCTTACACACGCTGCTCCCTCTCTTCCCTCGCTGTTCATCATCTCCACAGCTCTGCATCAGGTAACTCTTCTCCTTTCCTCTACCATTTCAGTTTGCATGTTCTAATTTCCATGAATTTTGAGTAGTTCTATTGCTGAGACTCTTTGATTTGTTAGTTTGTTAAGTTGGTTTAAAGGTTTAATTTTTTTGGTTATTAATTGGTTTCAATTCTATTTATGAGGCTAGAAGGAGTTGGGATTGGCGATTGGGATTAAACTCTGGTGGTGTTTCGGCGGTTGGGACAGCCGTGGGTGGCTCGACTATGGGGTTTGAAGGACTGCTCCTCTGTCTCTGGATAACTCATTCATTAGGAGGTAACTTAGGCTAGGCTGCAATACAGGTTGATGTTATTTAATTTCTTACTTGTTTTCTTTTCTGTTATAGAAAGTTTATGCTCTGAACATTCCTTTCCTCTTCGAATTTTACGAAATAAATGAGTCTGAAGAGTGTTCTATATTTGCAGCTTGGTTTCGGGGACATACGGGGCTGTTTCGGGTTTGTTCGGGGTTGGTTCGGGGTTGTTCGGGAACTGTCCGGGGTTATTCGAGGTCTGCCGGAACCGTTGGAGGCTATTTCAAGGCTGTCCGGGGTCTGCCGGGGCTGTCCGGAGCTGCTCAAGGCCATCCGAAGCTGTTCGGGGCTGAAGCAGTCGTGTATTGATCTTCAATACATTAGCTAAGTCTTACTTCTCTCTTCTCTTTAAGTTTTGGTGGATTTTAGCTTGATTATATGAGGTAGTGAGCATGGTATAACATTGATAATTTTAGTTCAGACTGTGAAGGGTTATAGGATGGGAAAAACAGTTTCTATAGCACTCTATGTTCACGTTCATAGCTAACATACCATAGTGTAACATCTACATTCATGACTTAGTAATAAAAGATGTAGCTAATGAAAGTAAATGCCATGGTAGAACCGTTTACCTTCTGTTTGCTATCCCTTCTCCTCTCCCGTTTCTTTAAGTTTCCAATTCGGCAGCGTTTTGGTGTGAATGATATTTAGGTGTGTTTTAAGTTAAAAATTTTCCTCTTTATATAGAGGATTGAATCCCTATTCTTTACTAACCTTATGCACTTGCTTAATCTATTGGACTTGCAGGTCATGGGTGATTGGTTGAAGCTTGATGCGTCACTGATGTAGCTAGAATTAGTAGGGAGTAGGCTGTATAGTAACTTTATTTTACTTATGTTATTACACGCTAATGCCTTTCTCTCCTATTGTATGAAATTTCCTTCATCATTAGATAAATTCTGACACAGAATCTGAACCGTTTGCACGCTAATGCCTTTCTCTCCTATTGTATGGAATTCCCTTCATCATTAGATAAATTCTGACACAGATTTGTACTGCAACAAATCTGAACCATTGCAATATTCCATGTGACAAATCTAATTCAAGAGAGCTTCTATAAGCTAAACCGAGAGACCGTGAGAAAGAGAGGAAAGCTACCGCGGGAAAGAGAGATGACCGGCGACGACAACCGGCGGCGAATTGAAGAACGGAGGCAGAGGAGAGCCGAGAGGAGCGAAGGAGAGCGACGGAGAATCAGGGGGAGAGAAGAGGAAGGAAAGACAGAGTATTGGAGAAGAAGGCGAATTAGTCTAGGTTAAGTGTTAGAATATACTAGAACCTGGGCCCGGGTCATGGGCCGGGTTAACGGGTTAGGCATTTTTTTTTTTATATTGGGCTTCACATTAAATAAGTTGGGCCAAGATGATTGAACCCAGGAAATAAAATTTATAAGTTACGGGCCGGATTCATGGGCCGAGTAAAAAAAAAATTCGTTGGACTAGGAAGTAAATTCTAACGGGCCCAAATTAAGAAAGTTGACTGGGCTTCATATTAAATCATTTGAGCTAAAGATTTAATTAAAGATTGGGCCACTTAATTAATCAAATGGGCTAAACCAATTTATGTTATGGGCTAAATGAATTATTTAAATAGACTATTAATAATTTTATTAGATAGAAGTTATTTATTTATTTAGACCAAGCCCAAGAAGTAGAATGTTAATTAACTTAGATAAGTAGATTGTAATTAATTTAGATAATTAATTATCTTAATAATTGATTTAATTATAAACCATACTTAAGATATATATTAGCTAGGTTATTTTTAACATATAAAAGACTTGTAGATATTTTGACTTAAGAATCAAAATATTCAATTAGAGATTTATTTAATTAGTTAGAACTTAATTGATTAATTAGAATTTAATCATTAGAAATGATTAAATTATAAATTATGCTTGTGGTAACAAATAATTATTAATTAGCTAATTAGAAATTATTTGCCTCGAGTTAAGGATCGAGATATTAAATTGGAAATATCTTTAGTTATATACCCAATAACTATTTATTGGGTATAGTAAATCCTCGAATCATAAGTGATTTAGAAATCATAAAACGACTCTTCTAGAAATACAACTCCTAGACTCGTATAATAGTCAAATTATAAAGATTCAAGAATAAACTCTCAAATTAGCCAAGAATAGTAATTCCTTGCACTTGGAATTAATTGTTATACTTGAGTAATATATCTCACTTGAGATTTATTTAAAGGTTTCGACAAGAGGTCGGATCCGCACTCTGAGAACGAAGCCAACATCAATCGAGACTATTCAAGTAGGCTTTTCTCACTCTATGAAAATATATGTGTGCATGCTTTCTAAATGAAACGAGATATTTTCAAAAGCACTGTCTTGCCATAAATGTTTTCGATTTATGTATGATGCCTATCTGTTATATAATAATCAAATTCGGGTTCCAGTGGGTTAGCGTCTCCACTCGAACTAGTGTACACAATGGACTGTGAGTCAGCGAAAGGTTGACCGGTCAAGTGTCTGTGGGAAGTGGCCACTTCCCCGGCACAAATAACGTTCAGAAATGGTTGATTACAAAGAACTAGGACTGCAGTCAAATTAGAACTTTCTGAAGAAAAAAAATGCTTTGTGAACATAGGTGCTTTAGAGACAAAAATCCCTATGGTTCACTGGAAATGGCTTGACAGTTATATATGTACGTGTGCGATTTCGGCACGTGTCTACTGAGTACAATTTGTACTCAGCCCTGCATGTATTTCTAAACGTGCAGGTTAAGAATGAAGAAGACGTGGATGCTAGATCGTGCTTTTTGTCGAACTCCATAGTGGCTGACTCTTGGGGGTTCTACGTGTCTTCATACACGTAGAATTTTATTACGCGATCCTGCATATTCCGCTGCTAGACTTTTATGTGATAGATCCGAAACTAAACTCTAAATTCTGTTATGTAATGTAACGAGCTTATGACTCTGACTTCCCGATTTACGGGATAAGTCCTTACTTTATGTTATGAAAGGAATATTTATCGTCCTTCTCTTGTCATTTATTCCTTTCGTTGGTCATGTTCCCGACTTTACTAGAATTAGTAGAAAGTGGGCGTGACAGATATATAAATTGACAAATATAATTTTTTTACTAATACTATATATTTATTAATATTTATTTATAAAATTTGAATTTGTAGAACATATTATTTTATAGGTTTAAGATGAAAACTAATTGACTAAGATATGGATACATTAATTTCAATTAGATACGAGTGTTGTCTGAGTCGAGTTCAAACTTTAGTCTTTGGTGCGAAAACCCAATGATGTAACTTTGTGAGTGCAGGTGTTTGCACTTTTGCGTTTTTTCCTTTTTCTTTTCTCCTATTGTGTACTTTGTGAGCTTGGCATGCCTCGTGCCCTTTTAATTATATTGTTTTTCTTGTTCAAAAAAAAAAAAGTTAGTTAGTAAAAAATATTTTGTTGTTAGCAATAATTATTTTTTACTAATACTAGTTGATTTATTTCTCATTAGCTAACAATTAGTTGATGAATAGAAGATTGTCAAAGCTTTAAAACTCTTCTATATAAAGGCATAAGCACATACTGTAGTCAGTGGCGAAGTTAGAAATTTGGTTCAGAGGGGGACTAACTAATTATTTTAATGAATATATTTTTTTTGTTGATGATATAGATTAAAATTACAAACATATATCTACAAAATTTCAAAATCTCAGGGGGCATTGCCCCCCTCTCCCCCCTGGAGCTTCGTCCCTGACTGTAGTTGTCAAGTTTAATTGAATATAGTCATTTTCTGTTTCTAATCTTCTTCAATCCTTTTTTATCATCTTATTCTCTTCTTCTCTCTCTTTCTGTAGTATAATATTAACTGAGTTTTCATTCTATTAACACAACTAAGTACGTAGCTTTTTTTCCCCTATGGAGGTTAATTGCGATATTGAACTACTTCTAAAGTTGTAATAAAGTAAGCTACAGAATTACTGTCTTAACAAATCTCTGCTGTTAGTCTTTCTCCAATAATATATACTACTATATGATAATCAAAATTCATAATTAGTAAGCATAAAATAGTGAATGAAAATTATTACTTGCCCGGCCCAGTTGCATACTTAGGTATGGTCCGTATGGAATTGAAGGGTACTATAGTCTAGTGGTAGTGACAATTTAAATAAATAAATAAATTTGAAAAAAGTATGTGAATGACAAGAAAGGTGTAAAGTTTTCATTACACGTTAAGAAACTTTGTTAACTGCATCATCTTATTTCTTAGTCTTTGTCGTTTCAGACATTGATGATAGAAGAACAAACTCTAAATAAACAATTAAACAAATTGTTTTATTAATGCATTTAGAAATAAATATAACGTGGAAAAGAAAGTAGGAAAGTTCTTTAATTAATAACAATAATCCACCATGATTTAAGTAAAACAATTTGCAAAAGGTAGAAACACAAGTAAAACAGCATGAAGCATGCGTAATTAACGATGAAGCAACAACACTTTTCAAGTAGTCAAAGTAGGGCAGTTCTTGAAGGCAATTTCAACACCCTCCCTCAGCTTCTTAATTGTGCTTCTCCATGAACACTTGCTTGTACCACCATTATCGACAGCATCTTCATCTCCCTTGATTTCTCCACAACCTGCATCACAACACAGCAACTAATATACTTTCTCCCAAGCATACACAAATGCCTCAACCAAGATCGAATCTCCTCTCTCCCGCGCTACAAACTTCCTCTTAATCTCATCCCAAAGCATCAAAATACAAAAGTAATTTTCTCTAATCACATCCATTATGCGTACTACAGCAGCAGAAACTGCATCGAATCACCTGACTTTAAGTACCCACAAATCAAATTGTGCACATGAACAAGACTTTCACCAAAACCACTGAAGCCCCATCACACCCTCTAATTCATCAAGCCCCCTTAACGTTGTATAAATATGCAAGCAACCCAAAGGTTGTTACCCTATTCGGCTTAATTCCCAGAAACGATATCGTTGCAATCACTATCTCTGCATCAACAACCGATTCAACCTTCTTACAGTAACACCCCAGTGCAGCATTGCACGCAGCCAAATCAGGCCTCATGAAATGTACCCTTACATCAAGGGCCAAAATGACTCATGAAAAACACTCTGAAAAGCAGAAAACTCCCATTTTTTCCGGCATAAAGTTATCGAGGATGCTCTCCGTTGAGTGAGTGATATATTTATAATAAAAATAGAATAAGAGGTTTTCAAATTAGCTGGAATAGCTCAGTTGGCTAGAGCGTGTGGCTGTTAACCACAAGGTCGGAGGTTCAAGCCCTCCTTCTAGCGTTATTTTTTATTTCTAACCCTTTTTTTTTCCTTCTTTTCTCTCCCTCAAAAAGTAAAATAATTTTGAAGCATTAAGTATTTGCAGCAGATTGGTTGCACGTTGAGAGAAGCAGCAATGGAAGGAGTCAACAGTTCCACGAGGCCAGAGACCGCCGTGATCGAGGAATGGAACGGTAGCGCTTCTTCAAAACTCACGAAGACAGCCACCTTCACTGTCGCCGGAGCCACCGTACATAAATCGGCTCTCCGTTTCAATGATTTGTCTCGGAGAATCCTCGACGCCTTTGTTCCTGAGGTAATACTGTGAATGTTCATCGCTTGGTCTTACCGATTGTTAGTTCACTTGCGATTCAAATGCCTTAAAAGTGACGGCTTTAAGTTGAAAGCCTTTTATGTTTTGAGAGATTTGATACTGCATTTTATTGGTTTTTTGGAGCGATTTGGGATTATTATCGAATGCCTAGTGTTAGTAGTTAGCACTAGTCTACCATGTTAAGCTTGAATTAATGATATATGTGATGTGATGTTGATACCACTTTTGGGTATGGTGATTTTTTTTGTTTTTCATTTCATACGTTATGCTGATTCTTTCAGTAGGTAAGAACTACCATTGATAAAATGCTCTTTGGATATGAAAGATATTTGCTTTCACGTTTTAATTCGAAGATAACGGGCAAGTTTCGATTTTTTTGAATTAATCGGGGGAAAGGTTACTCTCTCAGAACTGTGTTTCCAATGTGCTTGATTGGTTTTAGAAGGACTTCCACTTAATCTGAAATTGGTTTTCAAATGCAGGGATTTCCGGGCAGTGTGACTCCTGATTATGTCCCATTTCAGATATGGGATTCATTGCAGGTTCCAAAACCTTTGCTTATGTAGTCTTTTTATTCAAGCTGGAGCATTTTTTGCCTGAAACTGATCGATTGTGCTTCTTGCAGGGTCTTTCAACTTATGTGAGAACAATGCTTTCCACTCAGGTATTAGTATTATTACAAGCTTAGATTGATCTTTAGCCTTTTGCTTATCATAAGCATTAACGCACATAATAGTTGCTTTAGGCTCTTCTGAGTGCTATTGGGGTTGGTGAGAAATCGGCCACAGTTATTGGGGCCACATTCCAGGTATAAAATTCTGTACAGTTCTTTCTTATATATGTTGCAAGCCCATGACTATTTTTGAAAATTCAAGAGACCTTTATCCCCGTGTTTCTAATTTCCAATTTGAAAAATGTGCTAGTGGTTTCTGAGAGACTTAACTGGAATGCTTGGAGGTGTTTTATTTACATTTTACCAGGTAAAATTTTCAACGGTTTTTTTTTAGTTATTATACACGGGTATGCTCAACATTATCATCCATGAAATACTAGTCTTGTAACTTTTATAACGCCCCTGATGCCAAATTTCTCGTTTCTGTAGGGGGCAGACCTGGATAGCAATGCCAAAATTTGGCGTCTTGTGGCAGATCTCATGAATGACCTTGGTAAAACTTTCTTCACTTTTGAGTCATCTGTATTGATTTCTTACAAGATTTTCCAGCTTGATTGTGCTTTTTGAAGCTTCACTTTTGAGACCAGATGTGAAATTGTTGCAGGGATGTTGATGGACCTTCTTTCCCCTTTATTCCCATCAGCTTTTGTGGCGATTATGTGCTTAGGAAGCATATCAAGATCGTTCAGTAACTTCCGGAGCTCATTCAGTACTTAATTTGAGTCGTCGTTGCATATTCTGGTATACATACTAATTATTTCTGCTCCATTCTCTTTTTTTTGTGTGCTGCTTATTAGCTGGGGTTGCTAGTGGTGCCACTAGAGCTGCCTTAACTCAACACTTTGCTCTTCAGAACAACGCAGCTGATATATCTGCCAAGGTAGCATGCTACACTGAAGGGTCCATCAATAAAATTGCATAAACTGTTAATCTTTCTTCATTCTATAAATCCACTACAACTAGTTCCTGAATTGACATGTGATAGGAAGGTAGCCAAGAGACTTTAGCAACAATGGTTGGGATGGCTCTCGGAATGCTTCTTGCCCAAGTTACTATGGGACACTCAATGGTGATATGGTTTTGTTTTCTGTCCCTCACCATCTTTCATATGTATGGTTAGTCTTCCTCAACAGTATTAATGCTTATATTGCGCTTGTGATTATTCTTCTATGCTATGTAATATTAACTGCAACAACATCTCATAATGATTCAATGTTCTACTTTATTTTCAGCAAACTACAGGGCTGTTCGTTGCCTTACACTCAGTACATTAAATTGTGAAAGAAGCTCAATTCTTTTGCAACATTACATGAAAACTGGTCAAGGTGAGACATCTGAGTCTGTAGGACAATAAAACTGTAGCTGCATGACTGCAGCTTGATGTGCTCTTCTTTAGGGTTGTAATCGCACCGACTACCGAAAATATTGGTAGGCTTGAGTTCGGCTCGTTTGAAAAATTAAAGGCTTGAGTTTGGTTCAAGTTCTAAAAACCAAGCTTGAACTGAGTTTCAAAAAATTGAAGGCTCAAGTATTAATATATTACCTTTTTGGTTTGTTCCTGTGTGACCAGAAAGAACTTATTAATGTATAGCAGACATGAGTGTGTGTTAGTTGAAAATTGAAACAGTCTTTTCTTTGCAAATTGATGTTTTTGGTTTTAACATTGCAAAACACTGACTGAGATTTCTGTATGTGCTTCTCCAGTACTTTCACCTAAAGAGGTCTCAGTGATGGAGCATATATTACCTTCGTGGATGACTTTGTGGACGTCTAGTAGGGTAAAAAATGTGGGCCAACGGGTACGCCTAGGTGTCCGAATCTCTTCACTTAGTAGTGAGGAAGTGTAAGTTTTCAACTTTGTTGATATTCTTTTGACATGCATTCCCAAGATTCCTACATGTAATGACTTAAACATCCTGAGTAGTTTCTTCAAACAGATTTAGCACATATCAACACGTAATAATCTATGAAACAGATTATATTGACTTGTGAATTTCTTATTTTGTGGATAACAGGGTAGATCTCTCGCGGCTTGCCAGCTCTTATTACGACAAAGGTTTTCACCTCATTTCAGTTATAAAGTTTAAACCAGGAAGTGTGGCCTTATTAACCAACTTCTTTTGGTGTTTCTAGGAATGTATATACTACTTGGAAGAAAGAGTGTTGTGAATGTGATTATGCATAGAGATTCCACAGCAGCCGATGTGTTACGCGCTTTCATGCATGCTATCGCCTTGGCAAAACACGACGATATCAATAAATCTATGCATCTCGAGAGCCAGTCATGGATGGACAAAAACTACCAAGAGTTTCTTCATGAGGTATTTTCTGCATTCTCTTATGTTAATTTTTTTAGTTTCCTTTTTTAGAAATCATAAACGACTTCACTGCTGGGAGTTTTGATCTGCTATTATTCTATGCTCTGATATAATTCAAAATTGTAAGTTCTCTTTTCCTCTTGCTTGGCAGCTCCGATCATCGGGGTGGAGAACAGAGCATCTTTTGTCGCCTTCTGTTGCGTGGAAGGCAAATTGGTCTATGGATTCCTCCGATAAAGTTGAGTAGGGAGCTTCAAGCATTTCAGTGCAGAGCATGCTCTGTAATCTATAGCAATTCTTTAATGGAAGAATGCCTTTACTTTAAACATCATAAGTTATTGTGTACACATAGCTATATTGATCTTGAACTTCATTAAGTTCTTTATTGCATCTTCCCAAAATTATGGTTATTTGCCTATTGTGACACTTATTTTATACCTACGTGTACCATACTGTATAATACTCACAATCAGAACTATAAATCAATATAGGCTACTCAACTCCATTCTTATCGCAAATAAAAGACCAATTACTATTTTCAACTTTGTGTGTTTCAATTATATTCAACTGTATGTTACATTAATTTACACTGTTCAAGTCACTACTTCCGATGACCTGCTGAAGCCATAAGGACAGCGACAGCAATGACAAACATCAGCAACATGCCAACGAGAAGAACGTAGGTCCTTCTCGAAGATCTTCTGTACTCTCCAAACAGAAGTATACCCCAGAACGTACTCACAAGCGGGAGAGCCTATCATCGAGCAAAATATGATCAAGATTTCGACACTCCTTAGTATATATTATAAGCTTTAAGGATATTGATGAAACTGACCTGAACTGCATCAGCAGCAGCATATCCTGCAGCTTGGCCTCCCATGAACTGAAGGCCATTCCCAAATCCACACAGAAGTCCAGCCAAGAGGGCCCACCCTCTACCATTCCAGTCGCATACATAAGCTTTCAACGACGACTTGGGCAAGTTCAAGACCGGGTGATACAGGAAGGTGATGTTGAGGATGATTGCTATCACAAAGCATGATGCTGAGAAGTAGAAGAATGCAGTGTAGACGCTCAAGTGGGGGACGCCGTCTTTCAGTGTATCCCACTGATCATTCGTGGCGAGGTTGAAAGCCGGAGTGAAGAGAGAGAAGCAAAATCCAGCAAAGAAAGTTATTCCCAAACCAATGAAAGTCCCCTTCCCAAAAACCTGCAGTGGTAGCAGATTCATGTGTTGTAGATTGTATAGAATTTTCTTTTTCTTGAATTGCTTTGCAGCATATAAGGCCATTAATGTATACAAATGCAAAATGTCAAGATTGTAATAATGGAAGAAGAAAACAACCTTGATTGCCCTTTTGTTCTCGAGCTCTATGAGGAAACCGGCGGTGCCATGCTTTGCCTTGTCACTGGTAGCACTTCCATTCTCCAAATCTACAAGTTCAGATACATGAAAACTTTGAAAGAACGCAGCTGACCTTGTGAAGAAAAAGACCACAAAAAACAGACTTATGACATGCTCTTACCCTTGTTTCCATTAGTTTCTTTGGAAACATAAGCTGCCTCTTGGCTATCATTTGAATAGATAGCAAGCTTAGCTTTATTATCAGAAGCATTGGAGGAATGAACAGCAGAGCCAAAACAAACAGCAATGAGAAAGCATCCAACACCAGGAAAAAGAATCTCAGCTTTGTTGATTTTTCCATCCAAGAAATAATTCAAAGTTGTTCCTGAATATTCAACCATGTCAATGCATATATGAATGAATCTTCAAAAGTTCAAATGCAGTTCTATTAAGGTCCACAATAACACAAAAAATAACAAAATCACAGTACCTATGACAACAGTTATGCTAGATGTAATAACTTCAGTCACTGACAAACCAACGAACGCCCATGCATACTGCGTCGCCAAATTGCCTAGACTCAGAACAATCCCACCACCCATTGCAAACAAAACACTAGACCAATTATCCTGCATTGATAGTTTAGCATACATAAACTTAGAATGTCAGCCATTCAGTGTTCACAGCTGTTGCAAGATTCAACTAAATGCACAACTATAACTCAAAAGGCCATATTTAACTCATATAAGTCGAAATTGAGCCTAAATGTTGATATAGGTATCTGATTCTGACCTGAGATAGCTGGTCTAGAAAATTTGGCTTTTGATCCCCTATTTCACCAAATGTGAAAGCAATGATAATGGCAGCTAAGAGATTGGTGATCGTGTAATCGAGGTAAGTGTGCTGAGGTAGACGGCCTCGCCTCTCGAGAAGAGTTAACAATGCAGGCCATGTGCCCAAGAAGGATAGAGCTAAGAGCATGCAAGCAATTGCACCTCCTTTGCTCTCCACAAGATACATTGTCAGATGTTTGAAGATGATTCTCTCAGAGTGAATGGATGTAACAGTTGGAAAGCCAAAATAGTCCTATCAAGACAGAACAGAACATTAAAAAAATGTCAAAATATGACTGTAAGGAAAAGTACACATATTTGAGTTTCATATTGAAGCAAGAAACTCCTCAAATCTACATATGATGAAATTATGTGAAAGAACAGGAACCCCAGATTGTTTTGAGTTCAATCTTTGGGTATCATTTCATGAGCAAGAATTGTAGCTACAAACTAGATCAATGAATCAAAGAACCAACAATCTTTTGCAATCATTACCATGATGAATTATAAACCTTAAAACCTCAAAATCAATACTAAATACCCAATAAACTCTTTCTCTAACATAAAAATATTAGAATGAAGAAGAAAAAAAGGCAAAGACAGATATGCGTCACCCACCACAAAAAAAAGGACCCGTAGCTCAACCTCCTTCTCCACTTTACACTAACGGCCAAGAATTCTGCAAATGGAAACAAGAAAACTCTGCCCCATGAAGCAAGTCGTTTATAGGTTGAAAAATCTAGGCAATATTGACTTAGAACATGCGTACAACTGTAGAATGCAGAAACTCCGGTGTCAGTTATGATAGAATCATTTAGTTTAAAAGGGCGTGAAGATCCGGGAATCTTTTAACAGAATCTTGAAAAAACAGATAAGGAATTTAAAAGAGTTTGTATCTCCAATAATTTCGTTGTGTTCAACTCCGCATTAACATATGCCAACTGTTTTGGACTTTCGGGGTCATGTCATATATATACATATATAATATGATATGAGTTTCACCAAATAACAACAAAATACCCTATCAGTTTGTCTGAAAACTGAAACAGCTGCGGATACCTTTTTCTTTATTCACTTTAAAAATACTAAAAACTGAATTTAAAATTAATTCAGATCGTATCGATGAGTGTATTCAGGTTCAAGGTAGATTGGTGTCTATACTATAATAATATTGCAAATTTATGATTGGAAAAACTATCATATTTTATACTATAAAATAATATTCTTACAAATACACATGTAATCATTAATATTCGATAAATCATAACTCTATTGATCAAATTTGTGCTACTATGATTATAGAATGAAATATTTTATTTAGAATATAATATTTTTGCCGAGCATAAATTCATATATTTTATTATTACTATCGCTGAATTTAACACATATCCCTGAAGTGTGCAGCATCCTTATTACACACTCTAGATGGCCTGCTCTGGCAGCAATCCCACAATTTTATAAGATCTCATGCCCTTAGGGGCTGTTTACTGTGTAGGATGAGATTAATTAGAATAATCCACCCTCTTGGGATTACATTAATCCCATCTTTCTAGGTGGGATAGAAATCAAGAAAATAATCCCTTATTGGAGCCTTAATCACGGGCTTTAGGATATCTTAGAAGTCTAATCCTAATTAGTAAACACTAGATTAGCCTATACTATTTTTATCTATCTAAGCTTATCCCTCCTAATCCCACTTAGTAAACACCCCCTTATGGTTTTACTCAATATGTTATCAGAGTTTCCCCAAAATGAATTAAAGAAAGGTTTGTATATTTTATTTTATTTTTAAACAAATTATCATGTGTTTTTCCAATAAATTGGGATTGAGATTAGAGTTTAGTCTGAAATAGCATAAACCAAGTGTTATAATTAAAACACCAACTGACTAAAGTTGGTATATTTGTCACCAATTTACCTTTATTGACATATGATGTTTTATCAACTTTTAAATATGTCACCACAGTTGGGCGTGCAGATTGGATGCTCCAGACGTAAGTTAGACTCCCAAAATGAGAATTCTCGTTTTGCAGCTTTGCTTGTCATAAACCGCCGCATTCAAAGACGTGCCTTGAAAATATAGCTTTAATTTCCAAAGGAAATTAAATATGAATATATCGCCCTCGAAATCAATTCAATACGATTCTGTTCTCAGTCATAAAGTTTATATACAATAAGTCACTTATTCAGTGTAAACTAATCACACGCAAGTGAGAGTCAATTCATGTTAACCCTTGATATCGTTTATTGAATATTATTTACTAAGCATCAATCATATTTAAATTCAAAGAAAAAGGCCAACTAAAGAAAAAGAAAGAGAATCGATTATAGGTAGCAACAGAATATTTTTACATACACATTTTCATGTTTCAAAGGCTCTTTCCTTCGGCATATTCAGAAATTGAAATGAACAGAGTCCAAAACGTACTCTCTACAGCACAAGTTTGTTGTAAATGTCACGAGTAAATGCATCTTTGCAGTCATTACACCAACTGGAATCGAATATGCTACGACTTATGATTCCAAGTTCTCTCTCTTCACTACATCCTGTAAATAGCTCCCCAGCAGCCTTTGATCGAGAACCATGTTTGGTACCTTGTTGCCAAAATATATCTTGGTGTTGTTGGCAATAGCTTCAATAAATTTGAGTTCCAAGTACTGAGGAGTAAGCCTCAACTTGTCTGCTTCTACTTCTTTCATTGTGCTATAAAGACAGCCATAGACAAAACATAAGCCGATTTCTGAATATTTATCTATTTAGAATTAGCAGTAGTAAATCTATGTTTAGTGATTAGTAAAAAAAAGGTCGGCAATTGATATAATTGAAAATTTCTAAAAAAACAGATTATGCTATCTTTGGCATTTTTTTGAGAATAGATCTTTTAACATTTTGACTACTACTCAATATGTAGCCAAAAATTTATGGAACTATTTTTATTGTAAAGATATTGGTCGATGCTCATTCATATCATCACTTGTACACTGTAAATCAGTCACATCTGAAAAAATAATCGACTTACCGGTAATAATTGGCATCAGTCAAACTCTTTTCACGAGCTAAGTACATTGCATTAGAAATTTCTTCTTGTTTCCTTGCACTGTCTTTTTCCATCAATTTTTGTTCCATTTGGATCTTACTAACGTGAGCATATTTTTCAGCCTCACTTATAGCAATTTTTTTGTGTGTCTCTGCTTCCTTCTCAGAAACTCTCTGTTTCTCAATTGCTATCAACACCTGTTAAAATTTCAATATTTTATTCAGTTCAGGAGTATCAGTGGCATTTCACAGTAAAAGATACAGATTGCTCTCTGAATCCGATATTCTTAGTTCATAAATCCACAAGAAACAGGTACGTAAATAAAAACATAATTCTACATGAACAGCTAAGAGCCAAAGCATAAGATCTAGAACATACCTTAGTTCTCTCCTCCTCCATCTGTTCAAAGTTCCGCCTTATACTCTCAGGAATCTTAGGTTTTGTCACACGCACGCTAATAATTTCAATACCTGGTGCATAGCGTGTACAGTCAGCCTGAAGAAGATCCTTCATTTTTTCGTCAATCTGAAAATTTTCAGAGGTAAGTTTAAATAAATGCTTCCCAGTTACTATTTAAGTTGAATTGAAGATTCCACTTAAAAAATAAAAGTGCATGCAATTAGTTGAAACTTTTAAAACTTAGGTTTTACCTGATCAAACATGTCTATGTAAACTTGCTGAAGGGAATGAACACTGCAGAACTGATTAATCTCATGATGGATCTTGTCATATATCCAAGTGTGGTCATATTGGACACCATAGTTGAGCAATGTGTCATATACATAATCCTTCTTAAGACGATTAACAACCTGAACATATGCTAATAAGCATTAGCACACATTACAAACACAAATTTTCCCCGTGTGCCTTGGTAGAACAAGAAATATTACTTCTATCTTCTCAAAGTTGATCATAACGCCCCCTTTTGTTCCACAAGGGATGTCCCTCACCTGCAAATTAATGTGAGAATCACACTCTTAATCTGAAGTAGTTTATGTCAGATTGCTTGAAATAGAATTGGATACGTGGATACACACTCAAAAAATAGATGTTTATGCTAGTTGATGTATAGCAATGTATATGCATGTAGAGAGGGGGAGAGGGAAAAAGAGAGATATCTCTACCAAATCTGTCTGTAAAGTCACTTGAATGGGTTCAAACTGTGTGATCAGGGGCAGTTTGAAATGAAATCCTTCATTCAATATATGCAAATCAGTAAGGAGGGAAATTGAGTACATGAGACTAATTTTATAAGTGCATGTTGAAAGATATCAATGGACATGGGTGCGTAGTTATGTGGTCAGTTATATGGTACCTGGACTGGTAATTATATTTAGAAGGGCCCCGCCTCTCCAGTAAACACCAACATGGCCCTCTGGGACTTGATGCAGAACGGATAAACTCTGCTTTAGAGTTGAAGATGATGGAATTATAACCTGCACATGATTTTCTTAATTGCAATATTTCTCTCCATCCAAAAAGTAGATAGAGGCTAGTACTGGTGATGGAAAATGGAGCTCTTCAGAGAGGCTTCACATCATTTTATGCACGTCAATGCACCAAGATCAACAAGCATCATTTTTAGCGTCTAAATTAACTATATATTATACCATAATCATATCGAAAATCTTATCCTAACTAAGCAAAAATTTCATCCAATCTAAACTCTACACGTGCAGTTATTGTTTTTAGCAGCAATTTCGACATGCGATCATCTCTATGGCTACGAGTTTAAATTTGATAGCATAAAAACATTAAGGGTACTAACTAGAAATATCAAAATATCTTCAATTCAGGAAATAAGGCAGTTATATTTTTCTTAAGACTGAATTACGATCATCTCTACGACTGTGATTTTCAATTCTATAGCAAAAAATATAAAACGAACTAACTTAAAAATTCCAAATACCAAGCAATTCACGGGAGAACGGCGAGTATATTATCCTAAACATTATCAATAACCATAAATGGAAAAAATAGCTGCGAACTCCAGAAATAGTCGCAACTTATACATCCCTAAAAGAGCGAGTTGAATCAACTACGCCAATATCAACAAAGTAATCAAAGTAAACAAGTCGGATTCGAAGACATCTACAACTTCAAATAGAAAAAACCTAGATGCTCGTTGCGGCATAATCAGAAAGGCGAAACAGGAAATGCAACGAATTGGTTACCATTGCGGCAATGGCGAGGAACATCCCTAAAACAGTAAGAATGGCGGAGAAATCGCCGCCTCCGGCGGCACCAGGCGGCGGGCGTGGCGGTGAAGTTCCCAACCTCTGCTGCTGTTGGTGTGCTTCCATCTGTAAAAAGAGGCGAAAATAATGGGTCCGAGTCTCCTCCAACTTTGCCTTTGCTATGTAATAATGGCGTATGATGCACTCACCGCTATACTCTACTCCAAATTATCCGCTACTAATAAATACTTATATTTTAATTTTTAATTATTCAGTTATTATTAGTTCCGAAAATTCATTTATTACTCGATTTAATAGTAAATTTGAATTTAAATCCGAACTAAACTCAAGTGTCTTAAATATCGAGTTCAAACTCTTTAAAAAACTTGTTTATTTGTTAATATATATTTTTATATTAATTTGATATGTTTGTGAATTATACATATAAAGTTCACGAACTATTCGATTCGACTCATTTTTAAGATTCGTGAACAAGTTTGTTAACAAAGTTCGAGAACTAATCGAAAATATGTTCATTAAAATTATATTTGTTTGCGAACTTTTCAAATCGAATACCATTAGGTTTGAGTTCTATTCGAAAAATTTGAGCTTAATCGAGGCTCGATTTCAGTTCATTTAGTAAACGCATGAATTTCAAACAAAATTTTATCGAACTGAGTTCTGAATAGTTCACAAATTGTCCGATCCTCTTTACACTCTATTCATTTCATTCATGATGAACATTTAGTTCACAAAGCTTTGCCTAAAGTCTATGTTTGAGTGCCTTTCATAATTGTAAATAAATTGATTTTTTAAGCACACACATTATAGATATCCAACTTTGTGACTCTTGAGATAGTATCTTAAACATCTTTCAAAATAAAACTTTCATACATATTAATGTCTAATCTAAAAATATACAATTTAAAATGTAGAAATTTCATTTCATTTGGTAAAAAAAAAAAGTTAATGAGACAAGTAGACTTCACAAAATCTAGAAATGGAGTTTAAATTCTACAAAAATGTTCACCTAGTAACTAGTGGGCATATTTAACATGTCAATTATTGATGTTGTATAACATATTAATACTTTGGTAACTTTATTTTATAAATTATTACTTTCCATTAAAGATTTTGGTTATGATATATATTTTAATATTAAACTAATAATAATAATATATCTACTTATGTGACACTATGTTATTATATGACATAAACACATAAATCCTCAACAACAATAGTGTTTTTTGACCAAATTTCCGAATTATGAAATGAGCTAAAGACTACTAAGTCGGGACTCTCCTAGGATGCGCGAAAGAGGAAAAATAAATAAGAAGCCACTCTAACACTTTAATGATATCGGTCACCCGAGATTCCCTCTATATTGTAGGCAAAGTTAAAATCAATCACGAACAAGAACATACAATAAGTGAATCCATACTATTATTCCTACGATTCCTTACCAGACAGCTTAACATATTTGGTTTAGGCTTAACGTTAAGCATACTGACCGTGAGTATGATGAAAGCACAACAATTGAATTCTAATTGCAAAGAATTATTGATAGATTATGCATTTAATTGCAATGTTTCAAAAATTTACCATCACTTGATTCTTGATTTACATGCAAAATTCTTTAAAGAAGTTATTTTGTCCCTTAGAAAAGAAATAGAGGAGGAAACATTAGGCTAGGCAAGGCAAGCATTTAGTATATAGCATGTCCATCATACAAGTTGGCACAAAAGTGGCAATGATTCCACTTTCCTATCAATTGATATTGATGATGGCTCAACAACTTTCCAAATTGTAGTCGGCAATATTATGATGGTTTTCTATAGTTTTTTAAGACTGCTATGATATATTATTGATGCCATTTACCTTATGGTCAAATGAGAATGCATTGTTTCCTCCTATCTTCTTCCATTTTACCAATTTACAACTATAATAAACGGGAATACACTTCTGTAAGATTCCAAATTCATAAACAATGAGCTTAATTTATGTGTCTACTAGTCAAGTTAATGCTGCAGCTTATACTATGACAAATAATCAGCTCCTACTCTCAATGATTATTACAACAAAATTTAAAAATTGAAGTCACACCAAGAGTGTTTAGTAATAATAATATTAATATAGGCATTATTAATGAGCAAAAAGTATCAAAATATCAATAAATTTTTGAAGAAAAGGCAACATATTAACCCCCTAATCTAGAGTGTACATAGGAAAAATATAAACAGAAGAGAGCAACAGATTCTACACCATGAAAAAGCCACACATCTCCACCCACAGAATCAGATTCCCATCTCCTTTTGTCTCCAAAGAAAACAAAGATAAATGCTCGAGTGGAGAAACACTCGTCTGCGGCGTCAATTTCAGACCGTCCGACTCTCCTCCGTTCATGAGATCGTAGGGAAAAAGAGGCTATATACTAAGATTGTTGCCACAAGCATGAATATGCTACTTTGAGATGCTAGTAGTTTGACGCTAGCACTGTTGGTGCCCACTCCACCAAATACTGTCGGTCCAGGGCTAAAACCGGGAATCACGGGCGAGCCTGGTACACCTGGGGGGGTTGTGCTGCTGCCCGGGAAATTCCCTGGGGGTGTGGGGGTGGTGGGAGAGGCCGGAGGTGTTAGAGTGGTCGGAGTGCCTCCGGTGGGAGGTGTGGTCGGAGTGCCTCCGGTGGGAGGTGTGGTCGATGGAGTAGCACCACCAGCATTGCTGCACGTGTCCAAACACAATCAAGATACTGAACAATGGCTATGGAATGTGAACGCTATTGTAAAAAAATATCTCTAGCGAATGCATATGGGAACCTACATCACTAAAAAATATAGGCTAGTTAAAGTTGATTAAAGATTGTTACAAGATTGATAAGTTAAGTCTTATTTTGTGCCTAACTGAGAATTTTGAATCTACAACCCTTTTCTGTAAGGCAAGAATGTGAGCATATTATTACACCAACTTAAATCTGACAAACTAGCCGACATACATAACTCATACTAGTCAATTTCACTACAACAACTAATCAATCCAATCTCAGCAAGGGAACTTTATACCTCAACCAAATCACAGTTAGAACAAAGCAACACATATTAGAGCTTCGATTCAACTTTATCAATCCAGAAAATGATTAAACTAAATCTAGTTACAAATATTGATGTTAGAAAAAGGAAATTACCTTGGATAGACACATCCAGGAGAAACACCTGAAAATCGGCAACAGTTAGAAACAGAGGCTAACAATTGAATCATAAAGAAAGCAGAATTTTGAGCAAATGTAAATTAGGTTATTACTTGGAGGAGTGTTAGTGACATTGGCAGTTCCTTGGAAATTACAGCTCATAGGAGCATTGACCTTCTTCTGGTAATAGCTATTTACAGCATAACTGCAGTGATCTTTAACAGTATTAGGGTTAAAGCAAGGCCCACTTGGGAGAATTGCAGAACAATCAGCTCCATTTCCACAGGCATAATCTATGTTCTTCTGAAGAACACTGTCACTAAAACCACTGCTGCAAACGCAGTAACTTGCATCTGTCGAAAATCAAGGAACATATAGATCAGCTAAGAATTTTGAACAAGCTATGCAGCATTAATACTGATTATGAAAGTGGGAAAAGGATAAAGATAAACTTTTGAACAAGCCCTTTTCCTCTTTTTTGTCACTTTTTCTCAGCTTACAAAAACATAAGAAAATGAGAAGGAAAACAAAAGGCAAGAACTTCACCTGAATAGCCAGCCAAGGCTAAGATGAACACTAAACCCACCACAAAAACAGCCATGATTAGCTGACACACTTAAGAAATTATGAGAAATTGATGGCTTAACCTTCACTTCCAGTCGACCTTGTTAGTGAATCAAAAACAGACAGCACGCTAGAGAGGGAGAGAGAGAGGAAGGAAGTCGTAGAGAGATGAAAAAATGCAAATGGAAGAGTATGGTGAGAGAATGGAGATTTCTAGACAAGTCTGACGGTGGCGATGTATAATGTATACGAAATACGTATGATGTCTGAATTGGAAACTACCTAGTTCAGTAGTTCCCCCATTAAATAGCGGTGAAAATTGATTAGAGCATCCTAACCGGTTTGCTCGAATAGTTGTTGCGGTGATATTTCTTAAATAAATGGAACTTTTTTTGGTGGAATTTGAGAGTTTTTCGCTTTGGATTTTCGGAGTCTCTACTTTAATAATTATAGAATGATTGAATTTTAAAAAAATGATATTAATTAAATTTGTTAATTTAAATTTGTAATATAAAATAAATAAATAAATAAATACGAAAAAAAATAAATAAAAAAACGAAAATTAAAATAAGAATTACAATAATTAAAACACAACATTCAATTTGAAATGAAAGTACAATACATAAAATACAACATTAGAAATAAAAATTACAATAATTAAAATACAACATTAAAAATTAAAATTACAAAAAAGATAGTTGAAAGATTGAAGAATGGATGAAAATGTACGAACGAAATAGGGTATTTATAGATGAATTAAAAAATAAAAAAAAAAGAAAATAAAAAAAAAATCTGGGGGCGCGGAAAACCGGGTGCCGCAGCGGTGAAACCCGTGTGGGTTTCCCGCGCCCAGCGCCCGTCTCACGGGACAGCAATTGGCGCCCCAACCCCCCCACCCGCAGCGGGAGTTTCCCCACCCCAGTAGTCGGCGCCCCTGCCCTTGGGCTGCCCGAGTTTCCCGCACCCGCCTGCGCTCGGGTGCTCTTAGGGGGCAAAAAATATGAGCTAGCGATAGCTTTAAACAAGTCAAGTCAATTTTAGTTTTAGTGGAGTGGGAGGGGTGTGTGTTGAGTATTTATTTGAGCTGTACTATTAAGCTTGTGTATGTGGTTTTGCTATATGTCCTAACGGTTATTTCATTTAGCCATGTGCACTGGGGTGAGGATCCCCTGTGGGCCAAAACACTGCCGTTTGATCATTTTTTCAATTTTTTTTTGTTTTTTTTTTATATTTCTTTTAATCATCTTATCATTATTATTGTATTCATTTTTGTATTTTTGTTAACCTATGACTAACAACTCAAAACAATAAGAATAATTATGATGAAATAAAATATAAAAACAATTAACCTCTAATTATAAAATAATATTATTAATTAACAGTTATATTAACAATAATAAACTAAAAACTAAATTAAGAAATAGGGTAAATTATAGTTTCTAGCCTAAAATTTGAGGTGGTGTTTAGTTTGTGGCCTAAACTTTCAAAAATGTTTAAAATGACATGTACTTTAATGTAATACTCCCTCCGTCCACAAAGAACTTGCACACTTGGGTCGGGCACGGGTTTTAACGAATGTTATGAATGTGTTGTGAGTGGAGTAAGGGTCCCACAATATTTATTAATTGAATATGTGTATGTGAGTTGAAGAAAAGTTAGTGGTTGATTGATAGTGGAATGAGGGTCCCACTTTATTTATAGTTAAATATATAATGTGAGTGATTAAAAAGGTAATAGTGGGTCCAACAATATAGGTATAATTATTAAAAATAGAAGTGTGCAAGTTTTTTGTGGACTTAATAAAGTGCACAAATGTGCAAGTTCTTTGTGGACGGAGGGAGTATATGAAATATGGCATAGATTGAAAGTTTCTCTTCATTTCATACTTTAAAAGATGTTTAATTAATTTTTACTAAAGAAATGAAAAGTTAAAAATATATATCTAAAATATAAATAAATTTGTTGGAATAAAAAAATGAGAATAGTCTAATAATCACGACACGTGCAACGTAGAAGCATTCGAACCTTGAATGGTGAGTCGGCGTTGCCGATTACAAGTTAGTAGCAAATCACTAATTGTGTAGGTATGGTGACCCTATATAGATATGGTCATGATAGAAATAATTATAGTAAGACTAATTTAGTTAGAATACCTATGGATAACAATTATTAATAGTGATTAATGATTAATAAAATCATTGATAAGTAATTAATGCTAATTAGTAAGAACCATTGATAGTGATTTATAAAAGGATAATTGAAATCGAATGAGTGATTAAGTAAATTTCAGCCCCACTTAGTCTGGCAACTCATTATGTAGAATTAAAAAGAGTACATAGTTGAACATGTGGGTCCTAGCATACAAAAGGTTGAATAAGAATATATTTAGACAATAAGAAAACAACAAACGAAATGTGTAAAGGTACAGTATCCTAGACTACAATCTGTAGAGAGGAAAGAACTTCCAAATTTCACTCCACCCAAGAAAATACTAATTTTACAATAGAACAATAGAAAAACCTTAAGAGGTACAATACTAATTGATGTAAAAGGAAAAGAAAGAAAGAAAGAGGGATGCTGTTGTCCCTGCAATGCATCGGGCAGAACACTCCAAGGTGGAGGAAGTCATCCTGCCATCAGAATACTTGTAATAAGAGACAAAAAAATGTGTTAGGCAATATGTTAAGAAGCTATGGAGAATATGCATATGCTTGGGATAGAGGCTGCAGTAAAGTGAGGAGGACCTCCTTAAAATGGAATGGAAAAAAATAGAGAAGAATTATGCAGAAAAAGATTTACACATCATAGGAAAGAGAGGAGCTGGAGAAAGGAATCAGAGCTTAGCTACTCGATGTAGCTCTTCATCCCTCCTATGTGCTGCAAACTCAGCCTTCACACATAGGATATGACCTGCATACATAAAATAAGAGAGAATTTCTATAAGTATAACCAAAACAAAAGGGAGATTTCATGCACAGGCCCTAACATATGAAAGAGGAAATGATAGTATAGAAACAAGTTGAAGCCGCTACCTGACAGCTCCATCCTAAGTAAGGGCAGAGGTGGAAGCTCCAAGGGTTGACCTGCCTTAAGGAAACTTGTATCATAGAGTCGATCAACACTTAGGATTTGATCCCAGACCTCAAACAGCTCCATTCTCCTATAAATACCCATCATTTTTACCTTAGACAGGTTTACACCGCACAAACAACTCCCAAATTTTCACACTTAAGCATTCAACACAATTAAGAGAAAGAGAGGAGGCTTAGAAAGATCATGCCCAACTTCAAGTCTACATAGAAACCTTTCTAAGGTGAACACCAGACTGCTAAGTAAGAACTAGGAAAAGGAGACCCTCTCCAAGTCGAGCTCAGAAGCTTTTCAGCCAGGGCCAAAGAGTTTTCATAAGGTAAACAAGGCTGAAACTTTAACTTTGACGGTAAAATTTACCTCTTAGAACTTGGTAAGTTACTACTCAGAAAAAATTCAAAGGTTACCATATTGAGTTACTTCTTAAACTGGGATTTAGGGAAAACAAATACATACATGCCAGAACATAGGATTTCACCCTCTAACCAGGCTTTAGAAACTGTCAAACTTAAGCATGCTATAGGACAATGCAAGACAAATTTTAGATCTCACACTTCACAATCATAAGGCCCAAGATTTTAGCAAATCAGAATTTAAACCCTTCATGTGTACTCAGAACATAGACTGAATAGAAGCTGCCCATAATTAGAACATGTCCATACTTTCATATATGTCTCGATTTCATAATATGGCAAAACCTAGAAGTATTCAGAAATCAAACTCATAACTTCGGTAACCAACCTAACTCCTAAATGCATGGCAAGAATAGTAATAAACCAACCAGACACACATACACCATCTACAATTACATAAACACCAAAGTCTCAATCATGGAAACAAGAAAATGAGACTTAGCTGCTGGTTTAGCAAACAGAGCAGCCGCGAAAGCGCTGGGGACTGCTGCTGTCAAGGGACGGAGCTTCACCGAGTCGCCCAACAGCACGACCAAACCATTCCAGCCCTAACCCACACCGTTCCAGCTCCTAGCTCCACCCAAATCGATTCCTCAAAGCAAGAAATAACAATTTAATCAGTAAGAGTTGAACCAATCTGAAAACTAGACCTCTATCCAAGCTTCCTCCTAACTTAGGAATTTATAACCAAGAAAAAAGAACACCAAAACCTTAACAAGGATGTGAATGAGATTAAAATTTAATACTAAAAGTTAGCAAAAGAAATTCATTCTCACCGAATGACTCACGAAGAATCAAACGGGCCTCGAACAGATTCAAAGTCTTGAATCTGCTACCACACCTCTTCGTTCAAAACACAAGCAACCAGTAGAACTCTAATCCAAGAACTCTTACTAAACATAAGATTCAAAAAAAATAATCTAAAACATGCAATGAAAAAAAAAAGATTAGATTTTTACCTTAAAGCAGTCGATGGCAGTTCATGAGGAGGCTCTGTCGAGAGCCTGACACTGCGGCTTCCACCGTGAGCGATCGCGAGCGAGAGCAAGAGAGCAAGAGAGAGAGAGATTTTGGGGTAGAAGGGGGTTGCGTCGCTGAAGGAAGGAGGTGATACAGAGAAGAAGTAGCGGATGAAGCTAGAAATTATTTATGTTGATTCAAGTATCAAGATATCAAACTAGAAGTCTTCTATTTACTTTTACCCAATAATTAAGTACTTGGGTATAGTACATTTCCAAATCATAGCATGATTTAGAAACCATCAAACTTCTAGACCACAGCCACGATACTCGAACGATAGCCGAGTTAAAAAAATTTTGCCTTTTTGTTTGTTGGTATAAACCCAAAGATTGTAAAGTTCATTACATGAAAATTGGACCCGAGAATAATTCTCAAACTAGCTAAGGATAATACTTCCTTACACTTAGAAGTATTTGATATACTTGAGCAATGCATCTCACTCAAGATTTATTTAAAGGTTGCGACGAAAGGTCGGAACCGCAGTTCGAGAACGAAGCAGTCGTCAGTCCAGACTATTCAAGTAGGCTTTTCTCACTCTATAAAAATATGTGTGCATGTCTTCAAAATGAAACGAGATATTTTCAAAGCACTGTCTTGCCATAAATGTTTTGATTTATGTATGATGGTTATCTGTTTATTTATAATCGAATTCGGGTCCTAGTAGATTAGATATACTACTCGGACTAGTTTACACAAGACCGTGAGTCATCTAGATGTTGACCGGTCGGGTGTCTAAGGGAAGTGGCCATTTCCCCGACACAAAGAAGCTTCAGATATTGTTGATTAACAAAGAACTAGGACTCCAGTCAAACTTAGAACTTTCTCAAAGGAATGTTTTTGTGAACATAGGTGCTTTAGAGACAAAAATCCCTATGTATCACTTGAAATGGCTTGACAGTTATATATGTATGTGTTCGATTTCGGCACGTGTCTACTGAGTATAATTTGTACTCAACCCTGCATGTATTTCTAAACGTGTAGGTTAAGAAACGATGAAGATGGGGTATTACGTTGGGCTTTTTTTCGGTCTCCTAGTAGCTGACTCTTGGGGGTTCTACGTGTCTTCATACAAGTAGGATTTTGTCTATTCGATCTTATATTCTGCTGCTAGAACGTTATGTAATAGACTGAGATTCAAACTCTCTAATTTAGTTATGTTATATAATGAGCTTATGACTCTGAACATATCTGATTCCGAATCCAAGAGATGAATTCTTGACTTATGTTATGAAAGGAATATTCATCGCCTTACCCAATTCCATACTTGTCGTTTATTCCTTTCATTAGTCACGTTTCCCGACTTTACTAGACTTAGTAGAAAGCGGGCGTGACAGAAGTGTCCTACCCCTCTAACTAAAAATTTCATCCCAAAATTTGCATATTCCCGTCGAACAGTTCGGGATATTTTCCTCTCATCTGTTCTTTGAGTTCCCATGTGGCTTCTTTCTGCCCATGGTGCCTCCATAATACTTTCACTAGCTTTATTGCTTTGGTTCAAAGTTGTTGCGCCTTTTCATCTATAATAGCTTCGGGTTTCTCCTCATAACTCAAGTCGGGGTTTAGGATCATCTCCTCTTGGTGGATAACGTGCTTTGGGTCAAACACGTATCTCCTGAGCTGAGATACATGAAAAACGTTATGCACATTTCCGAAGCTAGGCGGTAATACCAATCGGTATGCTACCGATCCTATCTTTTCAAAGATTTCGTAGTGTCCTACGAAACGGGGACTCAATTTACCTTTAACTCTGAATCTAACGAATCCCTTAGAAGGAGATACTTTCAGGAATACCTTATCTCCTATCTCAAATTGTAGTTTTGTTCTACGGGTGTCGGCATAGGATTACTGTCTGTCTTGAGCTTCCTTGATTCTGCCTCGGATCTGTCGAACGATTTCGATCATTTCGCTAATAGAATCAGGACCTACTATAGCTCTCTCGCCGACTTCGTCCCAATAAAGTGGCGATCGACACTTTCTCCCGTATAAGGCTTCATACGGTAACATTTCTATGGTTGTCTGGTAACTATTGTTATAGGCAAACTCGATCAAGGTTAGTACTGCTTCCCAGCTCCCACCTCAATCGAGAACCACGGTTCTCAACATATCTTCTAGGGTTTGGATCGTTCCTTCTGACTGTCCGTCAGTCTGTGGGTGGAAGGCAGTATTAAAGTTTAGTCTCGTGCCTAGTTCCTTCTGTAAGCTCATCCAGAATCTGGATGTAAATTTTGAGTCTCGATCGGAGGTGATCGACACTGGTTGCGCCGTGGAGACGTATAATCTCACGGACGTACAACTGGGGTAATTTATCTGATCCATATGTGATCATTATTGGTATGAAGTGGGCACATTTCATGAGTCTGTCCACGATTACCCAGATGGCGGTGTTTCCGCGCTTGGATTTGGGTAATCCGGTCACGAAATCCATAGCGATTACCCAGATGGCGGTGTTTCCGTGGAGTCTGTCCACGATTACCCAGATGGCGGTGTTTCCCACTTCCATTTTGGGATCTCTAATGGTTGCAGCTTCCCATAGGATCGCTGGTGCAGTGCTTTGACTTGTTGGCAAGTTAGGCATCTTTCTACGAAGGATGCTATGTCTCGCTTCATCCCTTCCCACCAGAATTTCTTCTTCAGATATCGGTACATATTTGTACTTCCGGGATGGGCGGTGTAGGGAGTATCATGGGCTTCACTCATGATCATCTCCTTAACTTCCGAGTTTTTCGGGACACATAGCCTTCCTTCGAAGGTGATGGCATTATCGGCTTCCTCTCGATAATTTGTGGTTTCGTTCTTCCTCACCTTGAGTCTTATCTTCTATAAAGTCTCATCTGTTCTCTGCGCCTCCAGAATCCTGCTCCGTAAGTCAGGTTTGACTACCAGAGTAGCAAGGATTCCTTCTACGGTTTCGGGAGGTGGTAGAACTTCTAGGTTCATTTTGCTAAACTCCTTTATGACTTCTTCCTTTTGAGTGAGGAGATAGGCGAGTTTTGAAGATGTTTTACGACTCAAGGCGTCAGCCATTACATTAGCCTTGCCAGGGTGGTAGTTTATACCACAGTCGTAATCTTTTACCAATTCTAGCCATCTTCTCTGCCTCATGTTGAGATCATTCTGTTCGAAGAAGTATTTGAGGCTTTTGTGATCTGTGAAAATCTCACACCGAACTCCGTAGAGGTGGTGCCTCCAGATTTTCAAAGCGTGCACAATGACAGCTAATTCCAGATCATGGGTAGGGTAGTTGAGCTCATGTGGTCTGAGCAGTCGGGATGCATAGGCTATCACTTTCCCTTCCTATATCAGCACACACCCTAGCCCGATCTTGGATGCGTCGGTATAGACGACGTACTCCTTATGGGGTTCTGGAACTGCGAGTACAGGAGCAGTGGTCAGTTTCTCATTCAGAAGTTGAAAGCTAGCCTCGCATTCTGGCGACCACTTGAATTTGATCCCTTTATGAAGTAATTGCTTCATTGGTCTAGCTATTTTGGAGAAGCCTTCGATAAATCTCCTATAGTACCCTGCCAACCCTAAGAAACTTCAGATTTCGTTTGGAGTTGTGGGTGCCTTCCATCCTTGTACTGCTTCTACTTTGGCGGGGTCTACCTTGATCCCTTCAGATGACACAATGTGTCCGAGAAAAGCCACTTTGTTCAGCCAAAACTCGCACTTACTGAACTTGGCGTAAAGTTTCTCGTTCCTGAGGGTTTCCAAGGTGATTCTCAGATGATTCTCGTGTTCCTCTACACTTTTCGAGTAGATTAGATAGAACATCATCTATGAATACCAAAAACAAATTTCTCAAGGTATTGATGGAAAATACGGTTCATCAGGTCCATGAATACCATAGGTGCATTAGTGAGTCCGAATGGCATCACTACAAATTCGTAGTGGCCGTATCGGGTTCGAAACATTGTCTTAGGTACATCATTTGTCCTAATCTTCAGGTGGTGATAACCCGATCTCAGATCGATTTTCGAAAAGACACTTGCTCTTTTCAACTGGTCGAACAAGTCATCTATTCGAGGTAATGAGTATCGGTTCTTTAAGGTCATCTTATTCAGACCTCGATAGTCTATGCAAATCCTCAAGGTGTCGTCTTTCTTCTTCACGAAGAGTACAAGTGTTCCCCAAGGCGATACGCTGGGTCTGATGAAACCAAGATATAAAAGTTCTTGGAGTTGGATCTTGAGCTCTTCCAACTCCTTAGGTGCCATTCTATAAGGTGCCTTGGATATTGGTACTGATCCGGGTTCTAGATCGATCGTGAATTCTAATTGTCGATTTGGTGGTAAGCCTGGAAATCATCGGGAAACACATCTGGGTATTCCCTTACGATGTCCACATCTTCGACTTTCCGCTTTTCCTTGACTTCTCCACTCAAAGAGACTAAGTACGCTGAGCAACCCTTCTTTACTAATTTCTCAGCTTGTAAAGCCGAGATGATCGACTTCTTTCGAGTTGTGGTGACCCCGTGGAAGCTCGTGGGTTCCTTTCCAGGGGGTCAGAATGAGATTTACCTCTCATTGCAAGGGATCGTGGCATAGTTTATCAGCTAGCCAATCCATTCCTAGGATTATGTCCACGTCACTCATCGGAAGTATGCTAAGATTGTTCGCTAGCATCTTAATAGATCCTAAGTTCAGGCTCAGATTCGAGCAAGCATGAGTGATCGTAGTGATCCCTCCTAGAGGTGAAGAAATGTTCATAGATGTCTCTACAGGTTCTGACTCCAACACTAAGTTCTCTACGCATGCTTTAGCAATGAAGGAATGAGAAGCTCCCGTATTAAAGAAAATTATTACTAGGGGTGTCTAGGAGTACTCCCATACCTGTCAGATTTCCCTGACTCCCCTCAGACTGCTTCTGGTTCATCGCATAAGCCCGTGCTCGCTGTGGCTTCTTCTGCGATGGGTACTGAGGGTACTGGGGTGGAGGTGGCGGCAACTGATGCTGCTGTTGCTGAGCCTGAGGCTGAGCTTGCATAGCTCGAACGTACTGCCTCTGGTTTGGCTGGTTAGGCCTGGAATTCCCCCCTTGCTGCTTGGTGGGGCAGTTCATAGCCATATGTCCTTTCTGGCCGCAGACAAAGCAGCCATCGCTGCCGGCTCGGCACTTCCCCAGGTGCATTTTCTTGCACTTTGAGCAGGTAGGGAATTTTTGGGGGTGAACATCAGTCTGTGCTATGAAATTCAACTTTCCGGGGTTGTGGGACTGATTATGCCTTTCCCATGGCTTCTTTTGGGTCGCGTCACCTCGATTGTCCTCCCATTTGCGCTTTCCTTTATGATTCTGAGATGCACTGGGGAGAATGCGGGTGGTGCCACAGTCACTGCTCGTTATCCCGGCATAACCGTCTCGATGTCTAGGACACGACTAAGCGACTCCGGGTACGACAAGCCCCCGTGACTGGCCAGTGCCATCCTAATCTCGTGCCTCAGACCGGCACAAAATTTCTCCGCCATCTTTTCATCGGTATCCACATGTTCTGGTGCATACCGAGACATGTCACAAAAAGTTCAGTCGTATTCCGTGACCGACATTCTTCCTTGCTTCAGGTTATAAAGTTTTGTCTCCTTCTTCTTTCTGTAACTCTTAGGAATATACTTATCGTATATTCCTGTCTTGAATTCCTCCCAGGTCAGGTTCTCCTAGGGGTGTGCATCGGGTCCAACCCGGACCGACCCGATCGGACCGAAGATCTGGATCTTTTTTATAAATTGGACCGACCCGGACCGAATGAAAGTCTAGAACCGACCCCGGACCGGCCTAGAACTGACTTCCATGTTCGGTTCGGGTTCGGTCCGGCCCGAAAAAAATATACATTTAATTTATATTTTCAGAAATAAATATATAATTAAACTTATATTAGTCTCAATTGAATCTTATACTCAATAAAAACATAAACTAATATCAATTCATAACAATCCATTAATCTAACAACAAAAACATAAACTAATATCAATTCATAACAATCCATTAATCCAACAACAAAAACATAAACTAATATCAATCCATAACAATCCATTAATCCAACAACAAAAACATAAACTAATAACAATCAATAACAATCCATAACAATCCAACAACAATTTCATAAGTAGAAACAAATATTGTATATATTTTTAATGAAAAATAACATAATAATATATATTTTTATTTATACGGGTCGGTTCCGGGTCCAGCAGGTCTGAACGGGTTTGTACCCGGACCGACCCGTTACACAATCAGTTCTAGAAAATTGGACCGACCCGGACCGTTTCTTTATGTGGGTCAGTTCTAACCCGGACCGAACCCGTTGGTCTGGGTCAGTTTAACGGGTCCGGTTCGGTTTTGCACACCCCTAGGTTCTCCTGCTGTTCCAGGGTTATAGTCTTCCTCCTGGCCTCCCACCAGAAGTCAGCAGATCCCGTCAGCTGGAAGGAAACACATGTCATGCGTTCCTGGTCCGTGCAGCTTAGAAAGTTGAAAATGCGCTCCAGAGCGCGCACCCATATTTCCGCTTCAGCTGGGTCGCCTAACCCATTGAAGGTGGGTGGATTTTGTCGGAGGAAGAGTTCCTCGATCCTTCTAGAAGGCGGTGGAAGAGGTGGGGTTACCTCCCGCTCTGCGGCCGGTCCCCTATCCTCATTTCCAGGGTTGTATCCCCTCCCTCGGCCTCTTGGGCGTCCTCTTGGCGGCATTCTACTAACATAAGCGTTCTCGTCTTAGTAAGGAATTCGTTGGTTGAGATAATTAGTGGTATAGAATCTCACTTAGCATTTGCTATTATGAAGGAATGGAAAGTACGGAACTAGAAATAGATGTTGCATATATCAAAATGGACCTCTAGGGTCATCGGAATTCCTTTCATAAATTGCCTCAACGAGGTCTAGTTTAATACAAAATTCCTAACGTACTATCTAAGTACATGATATGATGCTCATCTCCTCAGAATGGCATCACAAAAGGTACTCAGCCATGAAATACTAACTATTGTGCTTACGTGCTGTCAAAATGTCAGAATGTGCTACCACTAGTATGAAACGGTCTTTCCTAAACTACCGTTTCCGACTACAAAATCTATCATCAGAACGGTCTACACATATGGTCCGTTACTGATGAGTACAAGACATAGCACCCTATCTACTCCTGGGTGACGGAGCTGAGGTACTCCTCATCTGACGGTGCCTCCTGCTCCCAGTCGGCTCCCAAGCCTCCTCCTCAGGATCGCTCTCGGGAGCTACCTCCTCCTCGGGATCCTTATCTGAGTCGTCCTCTAGATCCTCCTCAGGATCCTCCTCGGGATTCTCCTTCGGCGCCTCCACTAATGGCTCCCCGTATATCCTCAGGGGCCTACTCGCATCCTCCAATAGCCTCTGTATCTTGGCGTCAAGCTCGCCCCAATCAAGGGGTGCCTCCCTCTTCCGGGAGGGGCCTTTGTCAGCCGGAGTGAGGGTGAGGCTTGACCTCTCGGAGCCTCTGGAGTAGGGAAACGGAGGGCGATCCTTCTCTGGTGCCTCCAGTGCTGGGGCCTTGCCCCTATCATCGTCACCCGCTAGTCGAGTCCCCACGAGTCGAAACTGAGTCGAGCTCGAGTCATCGTCGGTAGCTAGGGGTCGACGGGGAGACGGTAGTCGTCGTACTCCTATAGTGGGGAGCGAGGGACCTGCCTCGGCCTCATGACGCCCCTGGTACTCCGGCATGAACATCGGAGGTGGGATAGGTGATGGTGAACGATGCTCATCTACTGGGCAGGAGAGCCCTATCTCGGTCTCGTCATGTGCTGGCATCTCTGGCATCGGCTTGCCGTATAGTAGGCTGTATGTCGGAGCGATGAGGATCACTCCGGCGGGGAGGTATGTCTGTACTAGTGGCGTCCACATCGGTGGTACGCCGCCCGCTAGTATGAGGTCCCCTAGGCGAATATATGGACCCTCCGATGGGCTACTGAAGGCAGCACTGTAGTGGAGGATTGTGGCTATGAATCCTCGAGTGTCAACTCCCCGATCGTAGCTTCGTCCGATCGGTCGGATGAAGTCACCAGATATCATCCGTGCCCACCCTTGCCATCTAGAGGCAGCAAGGAGATCAGTCGCATAATCCCATCCATCTTGGTAGCTCCGTGAGGCCTATCAGCCTCCCATCGCCTCAGATAGTGGCCTAGAAACTCCACTAAAGTATCTCGTGGGTCAGGCACGTAAGACTGGTAATCATGTAGGATAACGGATCAAAACGTCATCTGCTTCCTCGCCTTCTGGAGGAATCTCACCACTATAAAATAAAACAAAATATACGTAATCAGAACTCGAGATATCTAAATCTAACCGCAATTCATAAGCTAGTATGGTTTGCTTGAGTCAACTGTTCTACTGGTGTTTTTGGTTGCTAGTTGAGGAAAATGCCCTTAGGGCACAATCCCGTTTTGGAGTTAGGATTTGCTTCCTTTGAGACTTATCGTTCTTAGATACTTAGGTTCTTGTTAACCGACTTGCGGTTTGTTCTCAAGTTCGAATTTGGCGGTGGATCGATAGTTATCGAATCTTGCCACTATTTGCTAAGTTGAAGAAGATATCATTACGATTCTTCTTGTTCGTTCTATTCATTGAAGTATTCGAGAGAATTCGCTCTAGTTTGCGATCTATTATCTCGTTTAAGAGTTTGTGCATGTCGTCAATTCCTTGGTTATAAGGAAAGATTCTAAGTTCTAGAAATTCAAACTTAGAGCGAGGGATTTGGTTTGAATCTCTCTACTTTGAAAGCTTTTCTCGTAAGGCATTTGCCACATCTAGAGGGGCATGATACGCCGGGGTGCTAGACTTTTGTCGACTCGTTCGGTTAGTCTAGTAAAACGATACTAGACTTTTAGATTTGAAAAAAGACTCTTGGGTATAGAGCACGAATGCTCTGATACCACTCTGTCATGCCCACTTTCTACTAAGTCTAGTAAAGTCGGGAAACGTGACTAAGGAAAGGAATAAACGACGAGTATGGAATTGGGTAAGGCGGTGAATATTCCTTTCATAACATAAGTCAAGAATTCATCTCTTGGATTCAGAATCAGATATATTCAGAGTCATAAGCTCATTACATAACATAACTAAATTAAAGAGTTTGAATCTCAGTCTATTACATAACGGTCTAGCAACAAAAATGTAGGATCGAATAGACGAAATCCTACTTCTAAGTGTAAGGAAGTATTATCCTTAGCTATTTTGAAAATTATTCTCGGGTCTTTTAACTCGACTATCGTCCGAGTATCGTGTCTGTGGTCTAGAGGTTTGATGTATTCTAAATCATGCTATGATTTGGAAATTTACTATACCCAAGTACTTAATTATTGGGTAAAAGTAAATAAAAGACTTCTAGTTTGATATCTTGATACTTGAATCAAGATAAATAATTTCCAACCGGCTAAGTTAATTTCAATTATCATACTCTAAGCATGATTTATAATTTAATTATTTCTTATGATTAAATTCTAATTAGTAAATTAAATTCTACTTAGTAAATTAGATTCTCTAAATTCAATTATTGAATTTCCCACTCTTGGACTTAGTCCAAGGAGGCTAAGTTTTGATATATTAGAATGCTTTTAGCTCATTCAATTTAATTAAGTGAGCCCACTTGTTGGGAACCCCACAATATTTTAAGTTTTGATGACGTTCTCTCGAAACACACTTAAATTTCATTTTGTCTTGCTAGATCTCAATCTGTTCTACATGTACGAGATGATCACTACAATATAAATTGAATCTGATAGAGGACATGATCTTAGTCCAGATTAGAAAATGACTTGGTATGTAAAGGAACTCATCCTATAGAAGTCATTCTATATTTTTTACTATTTGTGGACCAGATCGACAGAAAATTGAAGCAAGTAGATGATGTAACAGATGGTCACTCGGTCAGTTCTGCCAGAACACTCACAGAAGATTCTACCATGCTTTGGAGCATATTTTCTGAAGGCCAGATCGACGGCTGACCAGATCGATATCAATCTGGTGTGTCTAGATCGATGTTTGAAGCTGAAGCAGATGATATCAGATTATTCATCAGTCAAATGGAAATCATGTGTTTTGACTATATTAACTGATGAAGAATCCCAAACTCATTGCCACATCGCGCGAGCTGTCAAAAATGGAAGGAGAAACAATTCTTCTCAAGGAAGGAAAGTAGCACCTGTCAACGATCTGCTTTCCATATTTATTGAAGATTCAGTCAAACTTTCCAAAGGCAAGAGGAGATAAATTAGGGATTCACTATCCTTGATTGGTAAATCACATTTACTCCAAACCAATCAAGCCCAACGGTTAGAATTTCAAATTCTACACATATAAAAGCTTGGAACAAAGACTGGAAGGGTACAAGACTATTAACTACGATCAACAAACTGTTACTCTACCCAGAAATCATCTCACTCCTCGAAGCATTCACTTGAGAAGATTTCTACTCACTAGCTGTTCGTGATTGAAATCACACCAACTCGATTCAAGTCTGTCTTATCGAGAAGATGGAAGGAGATCTTCGCTAGCTAGTAGTTTTCTAGTGGATTAACGTGAAGATATCCAGTTACAGTAGTTTTCTGTAAGTTGTAAAGGGACACGACCCTTATTCGTGCATAAGTTTCAAAACAGTTTGTACTTGAAACTTGTGGCTCGTTCTCAGCGAGTATAAATAAGAACAGTATCCTAGTAGTGGAAATCTAATCCAGTTTGGATTTGATCGTGGACGTAGGGGGTTTTCTGAACCACGTAAATAGCTGTGTTATTTACCTTCTGCATTTTTAAATTTCAGTTGTTTTATTCACAAATCTGCACACTCATTCAAACTGCATTTTTAATCGATCTGCTAAAGACTTGATTAAGTTTCTAAAAGGTTTTCTAATCAAGAGCACTGACTAAGTCCACCATATTCCGCACACAACATTCTGCTAGAGAACAAGATTACTCTTGATTTCTTCTTAGTGTTATTCACTAAAGAGTTTCTGTCTGGACAGAACAAGATCGATCTAGTCATCAATTTGATTTGTCATAACCAAACAATCTGTTTTTCAGAAAGCTTAATCTCTCTAATTAAATATTCAAGTAAACTAAAAAGTTTGTATTTGGTGTATTGGCCCCCCCCCCCCCCCATACACCAAACATTGCTCTTTCAGAACCAACAAGTGGTATCAGAGCAGTGGTTCATAGGACCATTGTATCTGTTTCACAAGGGTGAAACCTGCGTGGTCAACTTGAATAGATCTAGGAAAACCTTTTTCATTCACTAGCATCCTATTTGTCATTATGGAATCATCTGTTGTTAGGGCATGTGAAGAATTCTCCATCCAAGGTTATAGAGAATGGAGTTTCATAATCAAGATGTGCCTCAAAGCTCATCACTGTCTGATGTGGAAAGTGATAGAGGAAGGACCATTGCTGATTCAAGAAGAGAATACTCAAATTACAGAAACTGACCCAGTTAAAGAATATGTGCTTAAAGATCCCAGAATGTATACTTCTGAAGAATGGCGTGAAGCAAATCTTGATGATTTTGTCAAAGGAATCATCTCCAGCACGGTAAAAGGTCTTCATCTGGCTAAGATCCAAGATCTTGATACATCCAAGGACATGTGGGAAGCATTGAGAGAACTAAGTTTAGGTTCTGAAGCAATGAACGAGAATAAACTATCTCTAGCGTGCAACATGTTAGATTTATTCAAGATGAAGCCTGGAGAAACCATCGAGCAGATGAAGAACATGTTTATTGAAGTGTTACTTGAAGTTTCTGTATTCAACAAAAATAAGTATACACAGAGAGAGAAGAACCTCAAAATCCTCAGAGCATTACACCAAGCTGGGAGATCTACTCTGCTATGCAGCCACTACGTGCTGATTTCAACGATCTGTCCGTTGAAACACTATTTGATCATCTGGTTGTTCACGAATGTGACATCAGAAGGATTCATGGATCTAATTACTCTTCAAGCAAGAAGAATGAAAGTAGTTCAAAGAAAGAGAAAGAGACCTCCTTCAAAGCAAAGTTCAAAGCAGGTGAACAAGTATTAACTACAGCACTAGAAGAAGGAGGTTACGACAAACTACTTACAGAATTTTCCATGATTGCTAAGAGGATGGACAAGATGGAAATCAGATCGAGAAAGTATCAAAGATTCTATAAAGATAACAAGAGTAGATATTAGAAGAATAAAGAACCAGAACGATCTGATGACAAAGCTGACACAAAAAGTAATGGTAAAAATTTCAATTCTACTGATTATACTTGTTATAGCTGTGGCAGAACAGGTCACTTCAAGACAGATTGTCCTGATTTGTCAAAAAGTTAAAGAGAAGAGCTAAGAGCTAAAAGAGATAAGAAACTCAAAGCTCAACGCAAGGCCATGATTGTTGAAGAAGACTCAAGTAGCTCAAGTCATCTGTCTGATAGTTCATCAGATAATGATGAAGCATTCTATGCAGAAGAAACAGATGAAGACTGGGATGAATGCTACATGGGTTTGGACTACGGTCTCGATCAGATCGAGGTAAATTCTCATGTCTCTATATCTTCAAATAAACTTGTTTATGATTCAGGAAATGAAGATGAACTAGAAGTTTCATGGGATGAAATTAATGAGATGTTCAAGAGCTACACCAGCATAAAGAAGCTATTATCTGAAGTCATAAAAGAGAATGACAAGTTGAATGAAATAGTAAAGTTCTTGAGTGAAGAAAACACCAAGTTCTCTACTCAAATAAGTGGTCTTGGAGAACAAATCAAGACAAATGATGCATAAATATACTCACTCAATTCGAAGGTCAAAGATGTGATCAACAAAAAGGATGTAGTTGAAGAAAAATTGAAGAAAACTATGGAAAACATGAGTAAGATCAACAAAAGTCAAGAACGAGCTAAAATGATCATCGATATGCAACAAAGGGGAAGAACTGGTCTAGGATACAATGGAAAATCCAGTGAGACTCAGTTTGTTGCTGACAGAAAGGATATACCAGATCAAGTTAAAGATCTTAAGAACAAGAAAAACCAACCCAAGAAGATGATGATGATGAAGGAAACAGGAGACAAGAGATACTATCAGAAGAAAGGTCAATCTACTCACTATGTGAAAACAGATAAAAATCAGAAGCAGAAGACAACTACCAAAACATCATCAACCAATAAGAAGAAGATAAACTGGGATAATATTGAGAGAAATCATCCATCTGTCTACAAAGCTATATCAAGAACAAATGATGCTGTAAGAAAGATAACATGCTACATTTGTGTTCCTAACACTAAGTTAATCTGGGTAGCTAAATCTTCATAATTGCAGGATCGAAGAACTGAAAGAAGAAGTAGAGTAGCAAAGGGAAAAATCTGGATTATTGATAGTGAATGTTTGAAGCATATGACATATGACAAGAACGCTCTATCAGAATATGTGGAAAGAGAAGGACCACAGGTAACATTTGGTTGTAACTCAAAAGGCTACACCAGAGGCTATGGTAACATCACAATTGGCAAGACCACTATCACAAATGTATCATATGTTGAAGGTCTTAGTCATAATCTGTTTTCGGTTAGTCAGTTCTGTGCTTATGGAGACCAGATTGTTTTTTATGCTAACAACTGTTTTGTTAAAAATAAGGAAGGAGATGAAACTCTTCTTACCGGAAAATTGCAAGACAAACTGTATATTGTACAATGGAATAACCAGATTGAAACATGTCTGGTCACCAAGATAACATCAAAAACAAGCTGGTTATGGCACAAGCGACTAAGTCATCTCAATTTCAAGTCAATCAATAAGATTGCAAGAGAAAAGCTAGTCAAAGAACTGCCAGAATAAGTATACGATAAAGATCATATCTGTGAAGCATGTCAAGCTAGAAAACAAATCAGATCATCATTTTCCAGCAAAGTAGTTCAATCATCTACCAGAATCTTGGAGTTACTTCACCTAGACTTATTTGGTCCAGTTAAGTCATTAAGTATAAATGGAAGGAAGTACACTCTAGTCATCATTGATGATTATTCAAGATTCACATGGGTTATCTTTCTATTCAAAAAGAAAGAGACATTGGAGAAGCTGCCAAATTTTCTCAACAAGTTCACCAAGCAAAAGGAAACATCTGTTGCAACAATCAGAATAGATCGTGGAACAAAATTTCTAAACTAGAAGATTGAAGGCTATTGCAATCAGATGGGTATCACACATAAAACATCTACAGCAAGAACACCTCAACAAAATGGAGTGGTTGAGAGAAGAAACAGATCATTGAAGGAAGCAGCTTGCACCATGCTAAATGCAACCAGATTACCCAAGAAGTTTTGGGCTGAAGCCATTTACACGGCCTGTTATACACAGAACAGATCGATGGTAAACTCTTACACACGGGAAGACACCATATAAGTCTGGAATGACAGAAAACCCAGGATACAATATTTTCGTACCTTTGGTTGTATGTGTTATATCCATAATAATGGGAAATCTCAGTTGAAAACCTTTGATAGTAAAGCTGACCCTAGAATATTTTTAGGATATTCTAATGTTAGTAAAGCTTATAGGGTTTACAACAAGAGGACTCATATTGTGGAGGTAACACCTCATATTGTATTTGATGAAACTATTATTGAATACAAAGAAGCAGGTGATGAACATGTTCACAAACAGATTAACAATAAGAAAACATAAGGGATACTACTAGAAGACATTCTAATCTGGAATACAACAGAAGAGAATGAGATTGATATTCAACCTAGTGTTGAGACCAGCTCATAGAAAGGGGGAACATAACATATCAATCTGGATCAAACTAGATTAATTTCACCAGAAGATAGTGAACTAGTGGAAGAAGGTAATAATGAACAATCTCAAGATCAACCTGAAGAATCCAGAGATATCAACAGCTGTAATTATAATCAAGAGATTGAAGTTGAAGAAGCAGAATTTGAAAACCCATTTCAAGCATCTTCAACAATACACCCTGAATTTGAGGACCCAACAGAAGAACCTGAGCCTGAGATATCAGAAGAAGAAATGTCCAGCAGAAGGAGATGGATACAAGAACATCATCCTCCAGAACAGATTGTTGGGAACCCATCAGAACGTGTGAAGACCAGAAGAATGCATGGAGAAAGTGCACTTCTAAGTTGTTACATATCTCGTGTTAAACCATTTGATGCTCATGAAGCACTATAAGATGCAGACTGGATTATTGCTATGCAAGAAGAACTCAACGAGTTTAAAAGAAACCAATTTTGGTACCTTGTAGATAGACCAAGACACCAGGGAGTAATAGGTGTCAAATGGGTATTCAAGAACAAACGAGATGAAAATGGTGAAGTCGTCAGAAACAAAGCCAGACTAGTTGCAAAAGGATACAGTCAACAAGAAGGCATTGATTTTGATGAGACATTCGCACTAGTTGCAAGATTGGAAGCAATCAGACTGTTTCTAGCATATGCCTCATACAAGAGATTCATAGTGTACCAGATGGATGTCAAGAGTGCATTTCTAAATGGAATACTTGAAGAAGAAGTATATGTTGAACAACCACCTAGTTTTGAAGAAGGAAATCCAGATCAGAAGGTGTACAGATTAGCTAAAGTTGTATATGGTTTGAAACAAGCACCCAGAGCGTGGTATGAAACGCTATCAACGTTCTTACTGGAGTCAGGATTCAGAAGAGGTTCTGTTGACAAGAAATTGTTCATAATCAAAGTCAAAGAACATATCCTTTTAATCCAGATATACGTTGATGATATCATATTTGGATCACAATCTGCTTATCTATGTGATAAATTTGTTGAACTAATGAAGAATAAATATCAAATGTCCATGATGAGCGAGATGAATTTCTTTCTAGGTTTGCAGGTGAAGCAATTACGAGATGGTATCTTTGTCAATCAAACAAAGTATATCAACGATCTGATCACAAAATTTGGAATCAAAGATAGCAAACCTGTGAAGATTCCAATGCAGACCAACAGGAAGATAGACCCAGATCCAAAAGGAAAACCATCAAACATAACTCAATATAAGGGTATCATTGGCTCTCTTCTATATTTAACTGCAAGTCGACCTAATATTACTTTTGCAGTTGGAGTTTGTGCTAGATACCAGGCCAACCCCAAGGAGTCTCATATGGAAGCTGCCAAGAAGATACTCAGATATCTTAAAGGAACATCACACATTGGATTATGGTATCCATGTGAGGACAATTTTGAGTTAACGGGCTATTCTGATTCAGATTATGCTGGATCCAAACTGGACAAAAAGTCTACTTCTGGAACGTGTCAGTTTCTTGGAAACAAGTTAATCTCTTGGTTCTCAAAGAAACAAACATCTGTTGCTACATCAACAATTGAGGCAGAGTTCATGGCGGCTGGAAGCTGTTGTGCACAGATTCTCTGGTTGAAGCAGCAACTGAAGGACTACGAGATCGATGTTAAGGAGATACCTATATTCTGTGACAACTCAAGTGCCATTGCTATAACACAGAATCCAATACACCATACAAGGTGCAAAAATGTTGATGTGAGACATCACTTCATTAGAGATCATGTGGAGAGGAAACACATCCAAATAGAGAAGATACATACTGATGTACAACGTGTTGATATTTTGACGAAAGCCTTACCAGAAGAAAGATTCAAGATGTTATGTGGAAAGCTAGGATTGCTAGACCTAGATGAAATAATCAAGTCAATACCAGATTGACATGACCAGATCATGTAGTAGAACAATGAACAACAGAAGCACTAGATATGATAACTAGATTACTATATCACTGATGAGAGTATGACTCAAAGAACAAAACCAAATTGTCAACCAGATTGCCGGCAGCAGAATGAAAACCAGATAATACAAAGTGATAGCATAAGACATTACCAGATGGAAGCATAAATCAAACGATACCAGATTGATACAAATACTATATGTCAGAAGATGAAGGAGATATGATAATGCCACGTGGAAATTAATTTTCCAATAAATGATTACTTAGTCAAGGGGGAACTTGGAAATTAGAAGCGTTTCTGACACTAATTACAACCCTAATTATGGTCTATAAAGTTATTTTATGACATAGATTTGCTAAATCTTCCATAATTATGATGATTAGCACACCTTTAGAAACTGTGATCGAGGAAATCTCTGCAAGAAAAGGAATAAGGAAAGTTGCAATGGATAAGAAAACTTACACGCTCCATCCTACAACCCTAGGATCTAGCGCGTGCATCAAACGCAACATAAGGCGGAAAAATGGAAAGCTGAAGCGGGAAAACCTAAAAAGGGAGATTCTCATCCAACCTTAAAATTCTTATCGCTTTAATTTGAGCCATTGATTGTTTTCTTATATATATGTGTCGTGTGTGCATTAAACTGTTCATCTTACACTTTCATCGCATTGAGCACTACTCTTCCTTAAGCACTTAAGCATTCCCATAACTCTTTTTTTCTCTCGCAAGCTTTTTCTCAAAACTCCAAACTCCATTTGATCATGGCACCTCAAACCTCTCTGTTTTTGCAACATGTCGCTGAGGTTCAGAAATTTCTTTCCCCTGAACCATTTGCTGTTTTTGAAACCCACGGTTTTCGCAAACTGGAGGAAATTTTCGCCATGGTTAAGCGCTGCAAAGGTTTATAAAGTTCTTCATCTTATTCATAACATCTATTGGAGATTTATTATGAGTTTTGTATCTAGAGATTTACTCTATTATATGGTGTCTTATTTATTGATATCTATTTGTTATATATACTGTTTGAATAACTGCTATAGATATTCATCCTTGCGCCATTCATATTCCTTTAAATAGGTCATATATGTTGCTCACATAATTGATGATTATATCTTATCCACTGGAATATCTTTGTTATTGTAGGTTTCCATAATATTGTTACCTCCCATCCCAACATGTACTTGGCAAAACAGGCAGCCACGTTCTATTTGACATGGCAAGATGATAAGGAAGGTAACGAGGCCAATGTGTTGATGCCCATTGGATATAGGACGAGCAAGACTACCTACAACATCCTCGCCATGATTAGTCAAGCATACCGCCTAAAGGATGAGGGAATGACACTTGATGATATCACCTATGATCAACTTCAGGAAGCGGTGGAGAAAGTCATGGTGATTCCCATGTCATACACGGGAAGGATGTTCCAGAGATCCCTACTTCAACCGGGCTACAAGCTGATATTCAAATTTGTTCAAAGAATTTTTCTCAACCACAGTGGATCTTACGATCAAGTTACCTAAAAGAAATTCAGAATCCTCACTGCTGTTGTTCTGAACCTCAAAGTTAACTGGAGCATAATCATGTTCGGTCTATTGGAAAAGGAGGCCAAGCTTGTGAAATACACTAAGGACGCCCGAGGGAACGGTGTCTCTGTGGAGGTCAGGAGGAACTTGAGGCATTCTACCAAGATTACTTTCATGGTAGAAATGTTCTTCAAACAGCAGGTCTGGGAAGATGCCACAGAATTCAACAATCGCTTTACCATTCCCAAAGACCAGCACCAGATAGAGATGTCCTTGGGACTCACTCTAGCTTTGTTCAACAAGGTTACAGATGAAGTGCACCATGCTGCACTATTAGAGATGGGTGGTTCCAATCCAATCTGGATTCCACCAACAAGAGCAGTGGAAAAGCATAAGGGAAAGGCACCCAGGGAGAAGGTGCAAAAGAAGAAAGCAACTCGCAAACCACCTGCCAAGAGGGCAAGTTCCATCTACACAGACACCTCCATCTCTCACCAGCCTAAACATAAGAGACGCGGATTGAGGAAAGTACACGACTCTCCACCACCCACTGAAGAAATTCAACAAGAAACAGATGACATTCCTCAACCAGAACCAGAAATGACTCAACCAGATCGAGTCAGTCCACAACAAGTTGAGAAGGCTCAACCACCAGAAAGTCTTATTCCTCCACAAACTGAGGAGCCGACATTTGTTGAACCAGAATCCAACTACAACCCCAATCAGGAGAATGACTTCTCTCCTGCCAGAACAGCTACACCCTCACCTGATAGAATGCAGAGGATCAGTGAGGAAGAAGAGGCAGAAGTTGAATCAGCTGATGAAGAAGAAGAAAAGAAAAGGCAAGCAGAAGGCGTGATCAATCTACTAGAAAGCGAAGCAGATCACTCGGTGCTTCACGACTTTCCAGGTATCCACATGCTTCCAGAGAGTCTTGGAGCAGCAAAGAGGGTTAAGTTCTACTTGCTGGTCAAGGACATCAAGTATTACATCTTTGACGCTCTGCTCCAGACCAGATCAATGGAAGAGCTGAAAAAGGAGGAGGCCACATTGCTGAGCTTACTGCAGGCAAGCACTGTTGGTGAAGTGCGGGCAGAATACCATCAGCTCATCTTAGCAATGATGAAGCATGAAGCCAGACTGTTGAAAATCGATCTCCAGCCATTTTTCGTTGATAAAATGGAGTTTTACTTCAGTGTGACGGGCTCAGACGAAGAGATTGACCAGGATGTGGACATGGGAGGTCCAGAAGGAGACCAGAAGGAGCATTCCACTAGTCAACCAGATCAACCTCCACCAGTACAACCCACTCCAGAGGCAGAACATCCCAAGAAAAGGAAGAAGAAGACACCAATTATCCATCTCGATCCAGTAGATGAGGAACCAACTGGTCAACACATTGATGGAGAACCTATCAATGAGCTGTACACACCTGGAGTAGCTCAGAAATTGAAGAAGAACGTTACATTCTCAACCCTTGAAGAGATTCTGGAACGAGAGACCAAATCTTTCAACAACTCTCAGATCGACAATCTGATCACACTTCGCATTGAAGATCACATGAATGCTACCTGCAATGTTCTACAAGAGAAAGCAACACAGATCCTTGCTGATTTTAATCAGCACCAGAAGGACTATGTCAATGACATGGATCTGGATTTGCGTTGCAAACTACGCCACTAGGACAAAGAGCTCAACAAGAAGTTGGGTGATGATAGAGCAGCTGCAGAAACAGCTAGGGAGAAGACTGATCTGCGACTAGAGGTAGTTGAAAAGAAGATACAGAATGTTCAAACTCTAGTTACCGATCTGATGGCAAAACAGAACGCAACAATTGATACTGCTGTGAAAAGCCAAGCTGCGGCCATTACTGCTGAAGTAAAGGAGGCCACTGCCCTTGATGTCCACGCCAAACTTGCTGCCTTTGAGAAGGAGAAGTTCGTGGAAATCATGAAGGCTAACAAAGTCAGTGTTCTCGACGATCTGCTCTATCCCAATCCTACAGAATATGAGAATCAAAACACCAAACTCAGTAAGGTTGAAGAACACCAGCAAACATACGATGCTATTGTCTCTACCATGAACAACAGACTAGAAAGGAAGCTCTCTGCCACGGATCAGACAGTGAACATGAAGGCAGAAATAGATTCCCTTCGTACACTCATCACTACTATTAATTAATTAGCACACATGTTATTCTTAGGTCTATCCCACACTTAATTAATTTGATCCATGTATTAATAATGCCTTAGGCCCCGTTGGACTCAAACCTTAGGCCCAGTCGTTTTTTTTTTAATCTTCCCAGCCCAAGCTTTTGGCCCACTTATTTTCGAAATTAGGTGGTCCCATCTATGGATCTAATTAAGTTGACCCAATTATTTTATATCTGAAGCCCAACAGAATCGTTAATTCGGCCCATACATATTTAATTCTCGGCCCACAACCCGGCCCATGAACCTAACCCAAGCTCTAGATTTTTCTATCCTACTTCCTCCCTACCCTAGTTCATTCTACTCCCCTCTCCCAACTGAGACATCCCTCTCTCTCCCTCTATCTCCTTCATCTCCTAGTTTCATCCGCTTCTTCTTCTCTGTATCTCCTCCTTCCTTCAGCGACGCAACTCCCTTCTACCTCAAAATCTCTCTCTACTCTCCCTCTCTCGCTCACGACCGCTCACGGTGGAAGCCGCAGCGTCAGGCTCTCGACAGAGCCTCCTCATGAACTGCCATCGACTGCTCTAAGGTAAAAATCTATTCTTTTTTTTTTCATTGCATGTTTTAGATTTTTTTTTTTTGAATCTTGTGTTTAGTAAGAGTTCTTGGATTAGAGCTCTACTGGTTGCTTGTGTTTTGAACGAAGAGGTGTGGTAGCAGATTCAAGACTTTGAATCTGTTCGAGGCCCGTTTGATTCTTCGTGAGTCATTCGGTGAGAATGAATTTCTTTTGCTAATTTTTAATATTAAATTTTAATCCCATTCACATCCTTGTTAAGGTTTTGGTGTTCTTTTTGCTTGGTTATAAATTCCTAAGTTAGGAGGAAGCTTGGATAGAGGTCTAGTTTTCAGATTGGTTCAACTCTTACTGATTAAATTGTTATTTCTTGCTTTGAGGAATCGATTTGGGTGGAGCTAGGAGCTGGAACGGTGTGGGTTAGGGCTGGAATGGTTTGGTCGTGCTGCTGGACGACTCGGTGAAGCTCCGTCCCTTGATAGCAGTAGTCCCCAGCGCTTTCGCGGCTGCTCAGTTTGCTAAACCAGCAGCTAACTCTCATTTTGTTGTTTCCATGATTGAGACTTTGGTGTTTATGTAATTGTAGATGGTGTATGTGTGTCTAGTTAGTTTATTACTGTTCTTGCCATGCATTTAGGAGTTAGGTTGGTTACCGAAGTTATGAGTTTGATTTCTGAATGCTTCTAGGTTTTGCCATATTATGAAATCGAGACATATATGAAAGTATGCACATGTTCTAATTCTGGGCAGCTGCTATTCAGTATATGTCCTGAGTACACATGAAGGGTTTAAATTCTGATTTGCTAAAATCTTGGGCCTTATGACTGTGAAGTGTGAGATCTAAAATCTGTCTTGCATTGTCCTATATCATGCTTAAGTTGGACAGTTACTAAAGCCTGGTTAGAGGGTGAAATCCTATGTTCTGGCATGTATGTATTTGTTTTCCCTAAATCCCAGTTTGAAGTAACTTAATATAGTAACCTTTGAATTTTTTCTGAGTAGTAACTTACCAAGTTCTAAGAGGTAAATTTTACTGTCAAAGTTAAAGTTTCAGCCTTGTTTACCTTATGAAAACTCTTTGGCCCTGGCTGAAAAACTTCTGAGCTCGACTTGGAGAGGGTCTCCTTCTCCTAGTTCTTACTTAGCAGTCTGGTGTTCACCTTAGAAAGGTTTCTATGTAGACTTGAAGTTGGGCATGATCTTTCTAAGCCTCCTCTCTTTCTCTTAATTGTGCTGAATGCTTAAGTGTGAAAATTTGGGAGTTGTTTGTGCGGTGTAAACCTGTCAAAGGTAAAAATAATGGGTATTTATAGGAGAATGGGGCTGTTTGAGGTCTGGGATCAAATCCTAAGTGTTGATCGACTCTATGATACAAGTTTCCTTAAGGCAGGTCAACCCTTGGAGCTTCCACCTCTGCCCTTACTTAGGATGGAGCTGTCAGGTAGCAGCTTCAACCTGTTTCTATACTCTCATTTCCTCTTTCATAAGTTAGGGCATGTGCATGAAATCTCCCTTTTGTTTTGGTTATACTTATAGAAATTCTCTCTTATTTTATGTGTGCATGTCATATCCTATGTGTGAAGGCTGATTTTGCAGCACATAGGAGGGATGAAGAGCTACATCGAGCAGCTAAGCTCTAATTTCTTTCTCTAGCTCCTCTCTTTCCTATGATGTGTAAATCCTTTTCTGCATAATTCTTCTCTATTTTGTTCCATTCCATTTTAAGGAGGTCCTCCTCCCTTTACTGCAGCCTCTATCCCAAGCATATGCAGATTCTTCATAGCTTCTTAACCTATTGCCTAACACATTTTTTTGTCTCTTATTACAGGTATTCTGATGGCAGGATGACTTCCTCCACCTTGGAGTGTTCTACCCGATGCATTGTAGGAACACCAACATCCCTCTTTCTTTCTTTTCCTTTTACATCAATTAGTATTGTACCTCTTAAGGTTTTTCCATTGTTCTATTGTAAAATTAGTATTTTCTTGGGTGGAGTGAAATTTGGAAGTTCTTTCCTCTCTACATATTGTAGTCTAGGATACTGTACCTTTACACATTTCGTTTGTTGTTTTCTTATTGTCTAAATATATTCTTATTCAACCTTTTGTATGCTAGGACCCACATGTTCAACTCTGTACTCGTTTTAATTCCACGTAATGAGTTGTCAGACTAAGTGGGGTTGAAATTTACTTAATCACTCATTCGATTTCAATTATCCTTTTATAAATCACTATCAATGGTTCTTACTAATTAGCATTAATTACTTATCAATGATTTTATTAATCATTAATCACTATTAATAATTGTTATCCATAGGTAATCTAACTTAATTAGTCTTACTATAATTATTTCTATCATGACCTTATATCTATATAGGGTCATCATACCCACACAATTAGTGATTTGCTACTAACTCGTAATCGGCAGCGCCGGCTCACCATTCAAGGTTCGAATGCTTCTACATTGCACGTGTCGTGATCATTAGACTATTCTCATTAATCATTGAAACCTTGGTCTCGTAATTAGAATACAATTACATAATTTCGAGAGATTTGCTAATTAGCTCGGAATTAAAAGGCGGGGCATTACATATATTTACAGTCTTTAAAAGTATAATATGTAGGCTTGACACTTATCATACCTAATTAGGTTATTTTTGTTTGGATTTTTTAATTTCGTTAAATATTATTAACTTTATCTATATTTTATAATAATAAAAATATATTAAAAATAATAATTCTCATGCAACTGTAAAAACACTAATACTAAAAAGAAAAACAAGTCAATAATATCGACTTGAAACTATTTAATTAATATTTTTTAAGAAATCATGAAAAACACAATCATAACTCCAACTCCTTTGTTATTGGATAATCGATCAAATGGGAGGCATAGTGACACAAATGAAATACAAAAATATTAAAAGGTGAAAATAGTACTCCTAATATAATACAAACATGAGTGTAGTATATAATATAGAGTGAATATAGTGATTTGTGTACAACTATTAAATAATTGGAAATGTGACTATTAATTTTCATTAAAATTTTAAAAAATAAATATACAAATTTATTTATTAAATTATTTATATATTAAATGGAATGGAAGAAAAATAATTATCGATAATATGAAGAAAATAAAAAATTATATAGGTGTAACTATATTTTTATATAGTTTTTTATTTATAATATCATAACTTAAGAAAAAAATAAGAATAAAAAGTGAAAATACAATTGAGTAAAAATAATACAAATATACAAATTTTCTATTAATTATATATAATTTCATAAAATATTTAAATTAATAAAATAATAAATATAATTTTATAAATGAAATTAAAGAAATTAAAATAAATAATGAAAAGTCAATAAAGTAAATGGAACAAATAAAGAAAATTAAGTATTGATTATATGAAGAAAAATAAAATAAAAATAAGAAGTAGAAAGACTATAATAATGTAAATAGAATTAAAGATAAAAGGAAAAAATAGGAAGAAAGTGGTAAAATGATTTTGCTTATATATATATATGTATGTATATATATATATATAGATATAGATTATTTTCTTTTTAAAGATGATAAAAAGTTACTATTTAAAATGTGTGGACCTTATTATCTTTTTAAATCTTACATTATTTCTTATTTTACATGTAGAAAAGAAACAAACCGTTTTTAACGTGACGGGAGTGTAATACATAAATTAAATAAATCATCAACTCCCAATTTTTGTTCATTAATTACATTTCAAAAATAAGGAAGAAAAAAGTCATCAATCTTGTTATGTATGTCTGTGGTTTACTTTTGTTATTCTTTACTCTTTCCATGAGTTCTTAAATATTCTATTTAATTTTCCTCCATTCTTTTTTAATTATTTTATTTAAATTTTAATTACATGTACTAAAAAAATATTAAATTTAAATATATAATATCATTAATTTATTTTATTCGTGCACTTTATTATTAAATTATAACAAGTACTAGTACTAAATAAAAATAAAATGAGAAAAATATCATAATTTTAATCTAGACTTTTAAAATATAAAATATTATACATAAGATAAAGTTATTAAAAAATGAAGGGGTTGCTATTTATTTTTTCCCTTTTATATGTGGAAATTCGTTAGTTATGAATAATTGTCTTGATTCTTCTCATTGCAAAATACTCCCAGATTTTGTATTATATTTTTTGTTTTCTATCTGATATATCAAAAGTATTTTAGCTCATTGTTTGTTTAATGTATTAACTATTAATTACATCAAAATATATAAATTTTAATTAAAGTTATAAATTATACTTCTTTTCTAGAGGAGTAGTATATATAAATATTTGTAAAACGCTATAATAGAATCCATTTGGTATAAACTTTATCAAACTCCTAATACATCTTGATGATATTTAACTTATATTATGAAGTTAAGGAGTTTATATTTATATGCTTACAAGATTAAAGAATCGTAACATGAAAGTACACACACATAGATTGAATGACTTTATATACTTGTCATAAGTGAAAAGACTACTCTATAAGTCGAATTTGATCGACATAAATTAATACAATATTTATCAACAAACTTTACGACCTGGTTATTTAAATAAAATATTAATTTCTCTCTCTTACACCTATACAATCCACAACATAACCCTTTTCATAATCTTTCTACTTTATCCATGATACCAACTTTAATAAAATATTTTTTTTTTATTTTCATTAATTATATATTATATATATACACTATATGTAAAATAAATAATTATATTATAATTATTATTTAAAATTTTAATTTATGATTATAATAATTAATTATTTCAGAATCTTAAAATAAACAACGGATTTATTAATTCAGTACCAAATACATATGAAATGGATACATAATTGAAATGAAATAAACCAAAATACAAATAGATACAAATATGAAATGGATAAATAATAATTTTGGGAATTTGGATAATTTCAAGAATTTGAAAAATTATTTGGATTCATGATTTGGATAATGAAATAAAATTGAAATATTTGAGAAATATGTGAGAAAATAGATGAATATTGATTGTGCTTCAAAAATATGAATATGCTAATCTATTTATAGAGAATTTAAAATCATGAATTTTCATATATTTTTTATATTCTTTGATTAATATTATTTAAAATAATTATCATATACAAATTAAAATTAATATATTTGAGTATCCAATAGTATGGTGTCAAGTGACACCATATTATTGGATAACCCAATTGAATATCAAGGTTGGACGACCAACCTTTAATTTGGGTTGTCATGCCTTTTCTTTTGATTTAATATTACATTCATTTTTTTTTTATCTTTTACCTATGACAGTCAATTGGATGTCACCAATAAACATAGTATAATAGCACATGTCTGAACATCAAAATAAACACTTGATTTACAATTTTATTTTTGAAAAAATTTTAATGACGCATACAAGGATCAATTTGCATGCATCATCTTATTAAACAAGGACAACAATTTCAACCGAAAGAAACTAAATTATCAACGACTCGATTAATCAAATAGATACCTCAATAAAAGATCGAGTCCTATAAATAGTGTTCTACTTCAATAAAGACAAGTACTTGGACAAATTTAAAATTTAACACTTAGCAAGAACTTCAAACGCTCAAGCTTATAAACTCACAAGCTCTCTTGTTCTAAACTATTCAACACCCATCTTGCTAAAACTTAATTCGTACTTGTCATTTTAAAGTATTTCAAAAATATTCAAAGATAGATTAAAATTGTAATCTTATAGCTAGTAGTAATCGAACTCAACAACTAGACATGCTTTCGGTTCAAGGACCGGCGGTTCCGGGCCTCGAACCGTCGGTCCCCGGTTTCCAAATCATTGAACCGTAACCGGCCCGGCAGGCATGCTTTCCGGTTCCGGTCCGGGCCTGCAAACCGGCGGTTCGAGCCGGTTTTAACCGTCGGTTTTCAACATTTTTCCTTTTTTTTTAGTACTTGTAATTTTAATTTTTGGGTACATTTTGTTGTAAATATATATTGTAATATACATGTATTAATGCAATATAAACACAAACAAATTAAGTATTCCTTGAAATTGCATTAATAATGTTGAAATTTACAAATTTACAATCTAAAAAAATAATAATTCATTGATTGAAATTGAAAATTACAATTAACTTGAGGAATGAATACTTCATTCTTCATACTTGTAGGTTACAACTTTACATAGTAGAAGAAAAAAATAATAATAATAATAAGGACTTGAGCTCAATTTTATAATTAAAATCGAGTTGCCTACGTATCCTCGTAGAGGAATCAAAGTCCACGTAGTTCTCTTACCTTAATGTCGTGGCATTCTAGCTTTCGCCCGCCCCCGATGCATCCGAATCGGTGAAGAGTTCATTTGGCCTCTCGTCTCCATCATCATCCCAATTATTTTCTTGTTCTCTAAGGTCGGCCCTTGACCAATCATCAAGCAACATAGTAGCTTCAATGTTTCTTGGCCTCATGTTTGATCTCCTTTGGTCCAACACAAGGCCTCCAATACTAAATGATTGCTCGACCGAGACGGTGGATGTCGGGACGGAAAACAACTCCTTCGCCATAAATGAGAGTATTGGGTACTCCGATCTCATTGACCACCACTTTAGCACATCGATTTGTGGAGCACTATCTTCAACACCAAAAATATGTCGAGAACCCAAATACATATCCAATTCACTATTTCCTTGACCTATATGTATACTATGTGATCTTGATACATGTTACTTAATTATTGAACTAAGGGATCTAATGAATTTAAATCAAGTGGTATGTATGAAGAGGTATTAGTACTATATCTAGGAGGTTCATTTATATTAAGATTATGACCATGAATCAACCTATATTCGGCGAAAAGAGATCTTAATGTTCTTTCTAAATTATCTTTTACTTGGCTTACATTAGGAAGATCAAAGTGAACATACTCTCCATCAATTCGAATATTTAAAAAATCCATTTGTCTAAAAGCTCCATAATAAATATCTAACATTTGACAAACACCATCATATTTCCATTTAGGATCTAAGCACTTAGCTACTAAGAAAACATCGGGAATGTAGGTAAAATATTTAAGCCATTTTTGAACCATAAAATAAATCACACCTTGCAAGTTTGTTTGAGCAAAACAAGTTTTAAAACTAAGAGCAATATACATGCAATGTTCTAAAATACGAACGGAAGTACAATAATAGACACCCGATAATTGTTTAGTAGCAATGTTAAACACCTTCAATAAACCATATAAATCAATGCATTGGTCCCAATGAGAAGACAATAAAGTTAATTGAGTTGTTGCAAATTCTTTCCTAAAAAAATCACATAAATGTTCTTTATACTCTAAAGTACTATTAAGCATGTCATAAGTTGAATTCCATCTATGTGATACATCTCTAACAAAACCCCTATGTTGAATAGATTTTTGTCTACAATATTTTTGCCATTTCTTTGCTAAAGATATATTTTTGCACAACATGTTCACGGCTTTTCTAATCGGTAAAATTGTATCATTAAAAATTTTAAGTGCATCTTGAACACATAAATTTAGAATATGACATATGCATCTACTATGAAAATATTTACCGGCAAAATTGGGTTCACATGCTTCTATAAGTTGAGGAATACTAGCGGTGTTAGCTGATGCATTATCAAAACCAACCGAAAACACTTTATTAATCAAATAAAACTCATTTAGAACGGTAACAATTATTAAAGCAATATTACTAGCCGTGTGTGGCTCATCAAACTCCCTAAATGCAATCAAACGTTTTTGTAACATCCATTTAGCATCAATCCAATGACAAATAATTCACATATAATTATTCTTATGATAAGCATCGGTCCAAATATTGGCACAAATAGAAACTTTGTGATCTAAATTAGTAAAATATTTTATTAAGTGAACTTTTTTATCAAAAACTTGTCTCCTAATTCGCCTAAGCATGTTAGTTCTACCAATTTTTTTAGCTTGAGGAGCAAATGCAGATTGAACAGTTAATTCATACGTTTTTTTATCGGCAAAATTGAAAGGTCTTTTTTCCATAGCACAATACCTAGCCATAATATCTTCGGCATTGTTTTGATCATATTTAAATAAAGAAGACGTACCCGTCGCCGAATGTGTTGTTGCTCCACGAATTTGAGTTTGAGTTGATGTCATCCTGTATTCTCCCGGATGATAGGTCTCCATGTGGCGCTTCAAAGTGCCGTAGCCTCCTCCGTGATTCCACTTGTAACTAGAAGTGCAATAGTTGCAATACATCGTGTATTTCGGTTTGCCATCATCCTTTTAGCCTTCGGTTAAGGCTCTACGGACCTTCTTGAAATGCACTGTGAAGATATCCGAGTGTAGAGTTCGTGTGCTTGGTGGTGGTGGTGCTTGGACTTCTTCCTCCTCTTCTTCTTCTTCATCGTCGTCGTCGTCTCCAACGTTGGATGCTCGATTAACCTCCTCGGAGAACATTTGTGATTCTATTCTACGAATTTCGGCCTCGTATGCTCGTTGCTCTTGTGTTTAGACCTCATCGGCATACTTTCTAGAGATTTCTTCCGCTGCCAAAGTTCGAGCTTGTTTCGATCCGACTCGAGCTCTTCCTCCTCTTGTGTTTTGAGTACGTGTATCGTCGTCTTGGTTTGCGGCGGTGGCCTTCCCCTTTCCCTTGTCAGCACGAGATGAAGACATGATGATAATGGAGAGTGAGTGTGAAGATTGAGATATTGAAATTGAGAGAGTGAAGTGTAAATGGAGAGATGGAGTGGAGATGGAGAGTGAAGAGATGGATTGGAGTGGAGATGGGGTGTAGAATGGAGATGGAGATTGAGATAATGAGATTAAGATTGAGATTGAGAGCTTGAGTTGAGAATTGAGAGTGGAGATGGAGTGTGATAATGATGATGAATTTATAAGAAAAGGGGGAAGAGAAGAAGAATGGGGGAGGGAAAAGAAGGTGGAAGGAAAGCCAAAAAAAACAAGAGCCAACGGCTCTATTTTTAGCCGTTTGAACCGGCGGGCCTCAACGGTCACCTTGAACCGCCGGTTCGGGGGAGGCCCGGCGGGCCTGAACCGCCGATTACGGTTCACTACATGCTTGAACTGTAATTGGCCCGGCTTCACACGGTTCCGGTCCAGGCCCACCGGGCCCGGGAGAATGGGCATGTCTATCAACAACCATATCAAAACCTGTAAAGTTGATAACGGTAAGAACACTCCTCCATTTGAATTGGGAAGATTCAATCAAATCAAGAATGTGGACATATGAAATTTAACCTCTGAACCACACAATCCAAATAGTGTCTCTTACCTTTTAGCTTTCTTTTCGATCTTTCAATTTTCTCCAGTAACAATATATTCATGTTAAATTGAATGTTGGCTAATTGAAAAGATAAATGATAAATGAATTTCAGTATAACTATTAACTTTCGCACCTAAATTTAGTATATATAATAATTTAATAGTCAAATATTTAATTCAATCTACAGTAAACCTCCCTTCACTTATAAGAAAACATGTACACTTAAAAAAGTTGCTAACAGAAGAATTTTCAAACTTAGGTATTCCTCAGATACATCAAGTAACTTGTTTAGAAACCAACATATATACAGTATTAACAAAATTACTAAAATTTATGCACAATTTTAATTCATAATTTAATATATTTAAAAATACAACTAATTAATGGTGGATTAGGCGATATCATAACTGATAAATTATATAAATATATATATATATATATATATATATATATATATCGGGAAGAGAAGAGATCAAATAAAAATGGTTCTTGTATGAGTTAACTAAAAATAAATCTTGACTGTTGAATTATTTAGATTAATGATGTAGATTAAAAGATAATTTGATATATATCTTATTTAAAATATTTTATCCCTAAAAACAGAGAATTTGTAATTCTTTCTGACTAGGGTTTATTGATTATGGTATAGTTTAATTATATTCATTGGATGAAAAATATGGATGGTTTAGATGTATTTTTAGTTAACACAAGCAAATCTATTTTCATTATAACCATCTCCTATATATATATATAAAATGTAGATTGAAAATGACTTTTGAATAGAAAATAGGAAATGATCTCAACCATTAATTTTAGTAGATCAACGATTATGATCTATCTGGATTTATTAATTTTTAAATATATTAAAATATTCCATAAATGTTATGATAAGGATATTTATGTAATTGTAACATGATAGAGAAAATAACTAATTCCACTAATTAAGGTAATTGAGGAGAGAGAAAAATATATGTTTGCTTTACTCCATATTTGATTTTCATTCCAACGTAAAACAATTTTTAATTTCTTATGCACATTCTCCGACGGCCGCCATCCCAGGAGGCTCCAACGACAATGTCGTCATCACTATGATCACCAATCGTAGCATTATTCTCACCAAGGTGATTTTGCTCCAGCGAGGAGGAAGAGGAAAGATTTGAACTAAAAGAATAAATAAATTCGAAGATGTGAGCTAGGTAAAAATTCAATTGCTTACAATTTCTGAGAATGAAAAATCCGATAATCTTGTTGTTGATGGTGGCGGCGCTTGAGGGTGGAGTTCCAGTGGTTTTTGACGGCGTTGTTGGTTCAGTCGGGGAGGAGGCAGACGACAGTGGCCCAACGGTTGCCGTAGCGGCGGTGGGCAGCGAGAATGGCTTCGTCCTCGGCGGCGGAGAATGGATGGTGCTCGACAGCGGGGCTGAGTTGGTCGCAGCAGCGAAGGCGGCAGGACTTGCCAGAGCGACTGCTAATGAGGGACCATGATGCCGTGATTCTGTTGTTGCTCAAGGTTAAATCTGAGATTGCATTGTCATATACGTGGAAATTGCAATATTATTTTGTTTAATAATATTTTGTTGCACCACATATACATGTGAATTGCATTGATATATATGTAAATTGCATTGACATTTAGATTAGAATGAAATATTTTAGTACCGTCAAATTTATAATTATTTATCCCAGAAATCGTCAAATAATAAATGAAGATATTTACCTTTATTGCATCGTGGATTAACCATGCAACACGTCCAACATAACCAACTCCTAAATTTATGAAATCAAAATCAACCGTATGACCTATTAAAATGAATGGACAAGTCTTATTTCCTACCATTTAATCTATTTTCACCTGAACTCACCCCTCTATATATATATATATATTTATTGATATATAAACAAGACAGAAATATTGATGGGAAATATCCGATGATTTGTAGCTATATATATATATATATATATTTAAAAAGAAAAAAGAAAAGTAAATATCCGATGATTAGTAGCTATATATATATATTTAAAAAGAAAAAAGAAAAGTAAATAAAAAGACCCATACCATTACCAAACAGGTTTCATCTAAGACAACCTTTTTGGTGTGGTGTCGTTATATGGTAGCACCGACTCTGAGCCTTTACTATCACTCTATCAGCATCTAATTTTACTACAAAACGAAATATTATCACTCGCTTTTATATATATATATATATATATATTATTTTAATATTTTCTTTTGTAGTAGTGGGGAATATATTTAGAGGGTGTTTGACTAATCTTATTTTAAAAAGATTATAAGATGTTATATTTTAAGAGTTTATAAGTTGTTAAAGTTTGGATAAATGAGATTATAAACTTTTTAAATAATGACCAAAAATGACATTATTTATTTTGTAAAAATTCTCTCTTTTTTTAATGCTAGTAATAACAAAATATTTTAGGGTTATTTATGTAATTTTATTTTAACTTAAAAGTTGATGACAAAATAAGTTATGATTGAACTACTTAATTTTTCACAATATGCTTTGAAATAGCTTATTTTGCCAAACACATTTAAGGAGCTTAGAAACTTCTAAATAACTTATAACTTGTTTTAAGGAGCTTATAAGCTCATCTAATTAAACACTTCCTAAGTCGTCTTCCGGAAAAAAATAATCGTCATAATAAGTAACAAAACTTTATTATGATCAAGCTTGACCCGACATTAAGATAATTAATATAAATTATAAATTAAATATAGTATAAATATTATTATTATAATTAATATATAATAATATATATTAATATATATATTAAATAACATATACAATTAAATAAATTTGGATTTAATATTTATTTACATTTAAAAGTATAATAAATGTTAAAATATATAAAATAAAATTAAAAATAATTATATATTTTTTATGTATTAAAAATAAAAAATATTTTAAAAAATTAATTAAAAAAAATTATGGGTCTGGCCCGAGTCCACCCGATTCATATGGGTTTAGGCTTTGGCCTAATTTTCACGCCCGACTGGGCCATGGGCCTGTAAATATAACCGGGGGCCAGATCTAAGCATAGGGAAGTCCGGCCCGGCCCGATACTTTATCATCCCTAATCCCGATTCTCTTTCTCCTATTTTGAGCCCCTACTAGGAATGATAATTTTATACGGTACGACTCAAATCTGTCCAAGCCCGACCCGATGACGTTATGGTCGGGTTTGGGCTAATGCTTAGGCTCGACATACACAAGTCCGACCCAAATATTTAGATATCTTATATTCAACCATAAATTTAAAATAATATAAATATAATTATTATTTTTCATGTATAATAAAAATAAATTAATAGAAATATTAAATAAAATATGAGTAAAATAATATAAATATCATTATTGTTACTAATGTATAATAAATATAAATTAATAGACATATTAATTAATATTAAAATATATAAATATATTTTAAAATAAATTAATTATATTTTTAAATAAATTAATTATATTTTTAAATATGTTTAAAAAATAATAAAGTAAAAATAAAATATGAATGTCCGCTCAATCCACATGGGCCTGAGCTTGGCCTTAAATTACAAGTTCGGTTGGGCCATGGGCCGGGCTTGTGCTCATTCACAAAACTACATGTCGAGACTGGACATAGGGAAGTCCGGTACAACCCGATCCATTATCATCCCTAGCCCCGTATTTTATGAAAGTCTATGTAAAAACTGTATTCTACAATCTTATCAAATCTATAAAAATTCATATAAATTAATAAAAAAGTTTGTGAAACTCTATACGGAGTCTATGGATTTTCTAAATCCATACACTTTTTAAAGTCCAAAAATCCAATAAAATCTCAATGGAATACACCCCTAAACATACATTCGCGACAGTTCATAAATATTCCAAGTAAATTTAAGGGGTAAATGCTAAAATACCCATTTTGATAAGTAAAAAATAAAAAATACTTACTTAAAAATAAAAGATAAAAAATACCCACTTTTTACAATAGCATCATGAAATTGATCGTGTGTTCATGTTATTCAAATTTAAAATAACATGATCACATGATGAAATTCATCATGTTATTGTAAAAATAACATGATCACATCATGAAATTCATCATGTTATTGTAAAAAGTGGATATTTTTTATCTTTTATTTTTAAGTGGGTATTTTTTATTTTTATTTTATAAAAGTGGGTAATTTGATCTATTACCCCTAAATTTAAACCATCAAAATTACTTGGATCCATCATAAAAACTCGTTTGTTAATTTAGCAACAAATTTACCCGCCCTATCGTTAATTCTTGTATTCAGATTTATTTATACACGACTATTTAATTTGTTAGGAATCCGTGTAAAGAAATGGAAAAGTTTTAAATATGATTCAACCCTATTCAATCTATCCAATTGCTATTCTGCTCATGTATTAAGAAAAATATTAAAAAGATAAAGAAAGTAAATAGGTCCAATATTTTGAAGTGTGACATGGGAAACAAAATAGACAAATTGATAATATTGCAATTTTATATGTATGCTTTTATTTGTCTTCTTTGGTGTTGTGAAAGCTGCAAAGAGAAAAACAGTTGGCAGAAGTGTGAAGAGTGGAGAGCACATGCATATAATTAAGTCGGTAGTACGAGATTATGATTTTTTAGTTACAAACTGTTTTTTATAAAGCGACTCAACTTAGTTTGTGGTTCGTCTAAGTGCAACACAGGTAAAAACAAGAACCGCGATACAGAACGTTTACTAACTTGAATGAAATATGCTCAATGTGATTGATCATCCAGTTCGGCGAACACGCATATTTCTGAAGGGTTAAATCAACCCAAATTCAATATAGATAAAAGATCAAAGATACAAGATTCTACTTCTACTCACTCGTTTCTCTTCTATCCTATATTGCTCAAACGAAATCTTGAACTACCCAAAGAATATCCTAGTAATCAATCATAAGAAGATCAAGGTGTTACTCTTTTTACACAAGATCAATCTCAAACCCAAAAATAACTAAAAATGATAATACATAGATGAATGTCAATACTCTTCGCTCTCTCTCAATATGAATATTTTCTCTTGGGTGCGTTGGTTCTTCAAGCTCCATCATTGTCTTTAGATAGACGTCCAATGTTCTCTTTAAGTTTGTTGCAATGATATAACGAAAGTTGGTTTATTTCGTTCCACAAAATATGGCTTCAAAGATTGACTGATTTGATCTTTATCCTTTTCTTATTTTTCTCAACCGCTGTGTCAACTTTTGCATATGGAACAAGAGTTGGAACTTGACTTCTGTTTCGATACACAATTTGCTACTTCTAGTATCTCACTTGGCATTTGTGTATTGAAAACACTCTTCTTTTGATATGAGACTCCCCCTTGCTGTGTTGACTCCCCCTTCCTTTATAATTCGAAATGTAAGTCAACAGATTAGAGAAAATATGGCAACTGAATAAAAGTATTAGAGTCTTGAGTGCAACAAAAGCAGCAACAGTTGACATCCACAACATCATATATCTTCAAAATATGCATCAAAAGTAATATTTCCCCCTTGTTTGAAAAACAGAAATGCCAAGATTAATCTTCATCTTCACCAGTAGCACAAAAAAGTAATATCTCCCCCTTTTTCACGTGATTTGTGATAGACACTTACTTTAGATCCCGCCCTTTTCTTGCTTGTTTATCTCTTTGTTTTGAGACTGTCTTCACCCTTTGTTTCCATTTTTGTCTCTAGTGAAGACGTCTTCTTTATTCTATCTATTAAACTTTGCATAGTCCCAGAGCAGCTCTTAACTATTCAAACCTTCCTCCATCCAATGGTTTGGTGAACATATCTGCTAGCTGCATGTTGGTGGGGATGTGTTGAATATCAAAAATTTGATTTTCAACAAGTTCTCTAATGAAGTGATGTCGAATGTCTATGTGTTTGGCACGTGAGTGGTTGATTGGATTCTTGGATAGGTCAATGGCTCCTTTATTGTCGCACAATAGTTGGAACCCTTTGTGTTTGAACCCATAATCATTCAACATCTTCATCATCCATAGCAATTATGTGCAAACACTTCCCGCAACTAAATACTCTGCTTCAGTTGAGGATAAGGGAATGCTATTTTGCTTCTTGCTATGCCAAGTGATAAGATTTTCTCCAAGATAGAAGCATCCCCGGTTGTGCTTTTTCTATCGTTTGGATTCCCGGTCCAATCAGTGTCGCTATATCATTTCAATAGCATTGAACTTTCCTTGGCAATCCATAATCCAATCTTGCTTGTACCGTTGACATACTTTATGATGTTTCTGTAGCTAATGTGTCCAAGTTTTTCATGCCAGGTTTCAGACGGATTGGAATAGGCGTTGAAACATGTACTCTCTGGTATGACGATATAGCAATTGTCTGGAGAACACTTTCCATCAAGAAAGACGTTTTCATGATCCAGAATTCTGCATTCTTCTTTTCCAAATTTGATGTCAAGTCCTTGGTCACAAAGCTGACTGATGTTAATCAGATTGACCTTCAATCCTTCTACATAGAGTACGTTGTCAAGCGTTGACATTCCTAGAATGTTTAAAGTTCTGGCTCCTAGTACTTGACATCTTGCTCCATTTCTGAAGACTACCGTTTCATCCTTGCATAGAGATACATCTCTTAGTAGTTCCTTGTTGTCACTCATGAGTTTAGAACATCCACTATCTAAATACCAGCCTCTTGTTCCTACTTTTGTTTGATTGCAGGTGTGAACTACAAAGCTTTTGTAGTCTCTTCTAGGTTTGAATTTGTGTCTTGATGATTTGAATGCTAGAAACGATCTGCATCGCGCTTGAATATGTCCGGGTTTATCACAGTAATAGCAAATACAGGTAGTCATTCCCCCGTTCATTTAGTCATTTCAAAGGTACTTGAATCAACATTCAACTATTTTATATTATGTCTTTCTTTCTGAAGGACTTGCAGTTCATTACACCAAAGACTTTCAGTGATCTATTGAAGCTATCGAGAGAGTACCAAATGTTGATGGTGACGAAGCAGATAGAGAAAATAAGGTGGACGCAGAGCCAACGAGTTCCGTCGAACAACATAACGAGTATAAGGTTACAGAAGCCTTTGCCAACTTTAATAGGCATAACATTGCAAGCAAATAGAGCAAAGAGTAGGAATGAATTTGCCATTACTTCTGGAACGCGTGTAGAAGTGACCTTTGTTTTGACGTGGTTGAGGCAATACCTGAGACTTGATGTTGCTATTGTTTAATTCTCCCTTGGGTCTCCAAATTGTTTTGTTTGCTGGGTTGTTGTTCTTTTGATAGCCTAAGTCTGGTCTGTTGTACACCATTTTTCCTTGATTGACTATCTCGTCAGCTGGTTGGATCATCCATTCATCATTTTGGTTAGCTTCTTAAGATGAGTCAATTCTTTGTCTCTTTCAATGATAATTTCTTCTTTGTCTCATAAAGTGGTTTGGAGTTGGACAATCTTGTCCTTGAGTGTATCTCTCTCTTTCACGACTTCATCAAGTTCTGTTTTCAGAGATTTGTTCATCATGGCCACCTTTTCGCACTTCTCCATGGTCTTACAATATTCGTTGATAAGATCTTCGTTAAAATTGTCATCAGAGAGAGATAATTCAGAACAACAGTCTTGTTCCTGATACTGTTCAGGATCAATATTTGCAACATGGGTAGTATGACTTTTGGTTGGTTCATCATCTTCACTTTCTTCGGTGTCATCATCACTGAGAGAGATGAGATACACCTTTTTGCTTTGCATTTGGTATTTGAACAGATTAGCACACTCCTTCTTGATATGTCCAATACCACCGCATTCATAGCATTTTGGTCCTTTGTCCTCATCCTTGTTCTCTTCTTTTGTGTGATCTTTAAGATATGATGTTGAAGATGAGTCATTGCGACGCCCTTTGTTTTCACCATCTGCAAACTGCTTCTTTCCAAATCGTTTGTTGAATTAATTTGTCAAAAGTTTCATGGCCTCAAAGAGTTCTTGATCAGTGATAGTTTCTTTAGGTTGTGTCGTTTTGAGCACCATGTTCTTCTTTTGTTGTTGATGTTTTCTCGTCTTCTCATCTTAAAGGTTCTTAGAGTTCCAATGAGTTCGTTGGTGGTCATGGTATCAAGATCACGTGCTTCTTCGATGGCAGAGACTTTGTAATCAAGTCTTTCGGGAGAGATCTCAAAATCTTTCTTACTAGTTTGTTTTCAAGAATTTTTTCACCAATGAGAAGACATTCATTGGACAAACTAAGTAGTCTTGTGTGAAACTCTGAAATAGTTTCAGTTTCCTCCATCTTCAACATTTCGACCTTGGTGGTAAGTTGTTGTATTCTTTGGTTTTTAACTCTGGTATTTCCTTCATACGTGTTTTGAAGTATTTCCAAAGCTTCCTTGCAAGTTTCGCACGTTGAGATGATTGCAAATACTTCGACACTAATTGCACCTTGTATTGCATTTAGTGCTTTCTGATTCATCCTGGAAGCAAAATTTTCATTTGTAGTCCATTTGTCTCTTGATTTTGGATTTCCTTTCTCGTTCGTGGGTGGGGTCCATCCTTCTTCAATAGCATTCCAAGCTGATTCTTCAATGGATCTTATGAATGATGACATACGAACCTTCCAATATCCATAATTGGTTCCATCAAATAGAGGGGGATGAGTAACTGATAATCCTTGAGTGATGGTAGTCATGACAAATCTCTTTCAAACTAAGTTAATCCCACGATCAAAACCCCAATAACTTAGGTGACCTGATCTGGTATCAATTTGAAATAACTTAGTTTGTAGTTCGTCTAAGTGCAACACATGTAAGAACAAGAATCGCGATAGAGAACGTTTACTGACTTGAATGAAATATGCTCAATGTGATTGATCATCCAGCTCGGCGAACACGCCTACTTCTGGAGGGTTAAACCAATCCAAATTCAATATAGATAAAAGATCAGAGATACAAGAAGATCTTACTTCTACTCACTCGTCTCTCTTCTATCCTATATTGCTCAAATGAAATCTTGAACTATCCTATAGGTAAGTAACATGACTTTTCCCTAGTTACCATATAAACAAAATTCTCTTGTGGATGGAAAGGTAGAGATTTAAACTTTATAATCCTATCAATCCTATCACACAAACCAAACCACCCTTTAATGGAAGACTAGATAGAAAGGATTAGCAAGAAAGAGGGAACCGACCGGTCCGAAAATGGGACATTCTAATTTTTAAATTGGAGAACCTTAAAATTCCACAAAACAATCACAGACACATATATTGCAAATTCTGGAAAATAAGAAATCGCAAACATTTCACAAACTAATTGAGGACAAGATTTGAGTCTGACCCTTAACCGGCAGCTTAATTCAGTGAGAAGAGGAAGAGGTGGAATGAGAATGAGATTTGAGAGCGTAGATGTTGTTGTAAGCGGTTTCACCAACAAGGTAGATGCCGAAGGCGATTAGCGCGATACCAAGGCCGGGGGTGGCATGGCGCCTGTTAGGAGAAGCTCACTACCGATCATCAATCACAACCCACACACACAATTTGTTGTATGAATTGAGAGACGGAACGAGTAATGATAAAGGATAAAAGATACTATCATTAAAGATGCCAAAAAAACTGAGCTTGGCAGCTCGTACAAGACCTTTAAATGAAGACTGGAAAATAACAAACTAATGCCACGTGGCAGTCTAACATACGCGTGAAAATAAAGGTGCAGAACACATTTATTGAAATAGAAACAAACATAACAGCTTGAACACCCTGCTCGAACCATGCACGCACATACCAACCCTAATCCATAAAAATTCCCTCCCCCTCAGATATGACTTGTCCCCATGTCAAAGAGAAAAGGGAAACGCGCCTCAATCGACAGATAATCTTCCCAAGTGGCTTCCTCCTTAGGAAAATGAGCCCATTGAACAAGAACTTGAGTGCTCGGATGATTATTCACCTTAACCAGCCGCCGAGCAAGCACCTTAACTGGATGGAGTAAGATTTTACCATCATCATCAAACTCCGGTAGAGTAGGAACAGCTTGAGTTGGAACCTTGACACTACGTTTAAGCATATGCTAACATGGAAGACATTGTGGATCTTTGCTGTAGGAGGCAGCTGAAGTTCATAGGCAGCCAAACCCACACGTTTGGTGATCAAAAATGGCCCCGCATAGCGCGGGCTAAGCTTCCAAGCACGGTGTAGACGAAAGAGAATTCTGCTTGTAAGGCTTGAGTTTAAGATAAACCCAATCGCCCTCCGCATACTCACGAGCACGCCAGTGTCTATTCGCACTAGCAATCATATGGTCCCTTGCCTTTTGAAGCAGCCGACGTAGGTGAACTTGGATCTCCAATTTATCTTGCAAAGTATCTTCAACTCCAATAACTTGAGGTGTAACATAGGATTGCATCGCCAGTGGAGTGGGCTTGTAACCATAAAGTGCCTCAAAAGGAGTCAATTCGAGCGAAGTATGAAAAGAAGTATTATACCAAAATTCCGCCAGTGGAAGCCATTGTAGCCACTTCTTTGGAGCATGAGAACACATACATCGAAGATATGTTTCCAAACATTGGTTCACCCTCTCTCTTTGACCATCAGTCTGAGGATGGTAAGCTGTGCTAAGATGTAGCTGCACCCCAATAGAACGAAAGAGGTCATTCCAAAACGTGCTGGTGAAGAGGGGATCCCTATCAGAAACTATACTGGAAGGGAGACCATGTAACTTATAGATGTGATCAAGAAAAATCTTAGCACAGTCAGAGGCACCATAGGGATGTTTCAAAGCAATAAAGTGTGAGTACTTTGTAAAACGATCGACAATAACCCAAATAGTGTCCTTGCCTTGAGAAGAGGGCAAGCCCTCAATGAAATCCATTGTGATAAACTGTCATGCTTGGGAAGGAATAGGGAGGGGTTGCAAAAGACCAGCCGGCCTAGTAGTCTCGTGTTTGCAGCTCAAACATTCATGACAAGCCATAACCAAAGTCTGCATATCCTTGCGAATATCAGGCCAGAGAAATGTAGCACGGACCCTCTGGAAAGTGGCATTTATCCCCGAATGACCTCCGTATCCCGAGCTATGCATATAAGTAACAATCTGGTGCCTCAAATCAGTAGCAGAGCCAACATACAAACGACCTTTAAAGCGCAGCAAACCATCGTGATAGGAGAAAAAAGAGACATTATAAGGAAGCGTGCAACATTCAATAATAGCATCTTGAGCGAACACATCAGCCTCATAGCTCTTCATGATTTCACCTATCCATGCAGGAGTACATGTAGTCAAAGAAAGTGCCATAGAATCACCCTGCTCATGCTCTTGTCTTGATAAAGCATCAGCAACTCTGTTGTCATATCCTTTCTTGTACTCAATTCTATAGTCAAATCCCAAAAGCTTTGTGAGATACTTATGTTGAACCGGTGTAGAGAGTTTCTGCTCCAAGAGATAGAGAAGACTTTGATGGTCAGTCCTTATGACAAACTGACGGTGCAACAAATAAGCTCTCCATTTCTCAATAGCCATGATAATGGCCAAAAACTCTTTTTCATAAGTTGAAAGGTCTTTATGCTTTGGGGCCAAAGATTTGCTAAGGAAAGCAATAGGGTGGCCATCCTGCATAAGCACAGCGCCAATCCCTCCATATGAAGCATCAGTTTCCAATGTAAATAGTTTGGAGAAATCTGGAAGTTTCAGCACAGGTGCAGACACCATAGCATCCTTGAGAGTGTTGAAGGCTGTGGTGGCTTGCGATCAGTCCAATGGAATGCCCCCTTTTTAGTTAGATCATTCAAAGGTCTTTCAATAACACCATAGTGTCGTATGAACTTCCTGTAATAACCTGTTAAGCCAAGAAATCCCCTTAAAGCTTTGAGAGAATGAGGCAAGGGCCACTCCACCATTGCCTTAATCTTGTTGGGATCAGCAGAGACACCCTCACCACTAATAATGTGGCCTAAATACTCCACATGAGACTACCCAAATATACATTTAGAAGCCTTGGCATACAGTTGGTTAGACATAAGTGTTTGAAAAACAATCTCCAAGTGCATCACATGCAAATCCATGCTCTTACTAAACATGAGTATGTCATCAAAAAATACTAGAACAAACCTCCTAAGGTAAGGTTTGAAAACAGCATTCATTAGAGCTTGAAAAGTAGCAGGAGCGTTGGTGAGGCCAAAGGGCATGACCTTGAATTCATACAACCGGCTAGAAGTCACAAATGCAGTTTTAGGGATGTCCTCTTGATGCATTAGAATTTGGTGGTAGCCAGCCCTGAGATCGATCTTTGAAAAAATCACAGCACCATTGAGTTCATCCAGAAGGTCATCAATAAGTGGAATGGGAAAGTTATCCTTGACTGTTATGGAGTTGAGCCGCCTATAATCCACGCAAAACCTCCATGAGCCATCCTTTTTCTTCACTAATAATACAGGTGAAGAGAAAGAGCTTGTGCTTGGCTGGATCACCCCTGCATTGAGCATTTCCTGGACTAATTTCTCAATCTCCATTCGTTGCATATATGGATATCTATATGCACTTTGTTTGAATGTTGTAGCTTCAAGTTTCAGCACTATCTTGTGGTCATGACCTCTGCTAGGTGGCAATTGAGTAGGAGTTTCAAACACCAACAAGTACTTAGAAATAAGTGGCTGCAAGTGAGGGTGTGGTTTGCAATCTGCCACTAACTTCTCCACATCAAGCATACAGAGATACCCCACACATGATCCTTTACTCTTCTTCATGACTTTGGAGAACTGCTTTCCAGTCATCATTGCAAGAGAGACTTCATGTTGAGCTCCTTGTAGCACCACCCTTTTTCCATCCTTCATGAAACTAATATGTCTTTCAGTGAAGTCAAACGTTACAGGTCCCATCTACTTGAGTATATCCACCCCCACCACCATATCACACCCCCCGAGTTGAAGCATTCTAATTGCTGAAATGAACTTGCAGCCCCCCATCTCCCATTCCAGCTGTGGGCATCGAGTTGTACATTCTAGGTTACCACCATCTACTACAGTTACTATCAATGGGTTAGTGTACTCCACCTCGCATCCAATCCTTGTAGCTGTCATTGTATCAAGAAAGCTGTGGGTGCTCCCTGTGTCAATGAGTACAGATAACACATGGTTGCCCACCTTTCCTTGCAATTTGAGAGTATCAGTGGCCAGCTGCCCAACGAGTGCATTCACTGATAACTGTACTCCTTCATCACCCTCAGAATCCTCTTCTTTCAACACCAACTCATTCTCCTCAGCTCCCTCTTCACAAATAATAATAAAAAGTTTCTTACACTTGTGGCCTAGTTGATAGGGCTCATCACAATTGAAACACAACTTCTTTTTCCTCCTTTCCTCAATCTCAATGGGAGTTAGCATTTTGAAATTCGAAGATTGCTGATTCTCCTGACTCCCCACTCTACTCCCTTGATCAAACCCCAACTTCCTCATGCCTCCCTCAAACCCCTTACTCACCTGTTTTGCTCCACTTTTTCCCAAGGCCAACAACTGTAACTCTTGCTTCTTAGCAAGTTTAATCGCTTGGCTCAAGGAATCAGGTTTAAACATCTCCACAACACTCCCTATCTCATCTTTCAAACCCCCAACATAGCTCTTCACAAAGTAGTCCTCATCTAAACCCCTTTTTCGCACTGCTACAAACGCCTTAAGTTCTTCAAATCTGTTAGTGTAAGCCACCACACTTCCAGTTTGCTTAAGGTGATTAAATTGGGCAATGAGGTTCTTCCCTTCTTCCTCAGAAAATCTTTCAATAACCCTCTCAGCAAACTCCCTCCATGACAACTCCTCACTCTCAATGTACTCCTCATACCACAGATCCGCCATCCCCTCCATGTACATCGCAGCCATAAATATCTTATCATAATCGCTCATGTTATTGACTGCACCTAATCCATTGCATAGGGTTTTGACCTTCAAATCTGAGAAAGTCTAACTTAGGTAACTTAGTATCGGTCCATTAGAACCGTTGGGATGTGAAGAGTTACCTCTATCTCGAAATGTTCTCGAGTTCTTGTCGCCTCCATCCTCCAGTGGATCCTTACCCTCACGTCTGTTCCCTCCTCCACGAAGCTCCCTTCGCAGCTCCTCCATTTGCCCTTTCACCACAGTCATTACAGACTTGAGTTATGGATTGACTCAACGTCGCCCCCAACTCCAACATCTGCTTCTGCATCTCTCCCAACTGTGATTCCATCTTCTCCATATGAATCTCCATCTTCGGTCGTCTGGTCATACAACAAGCGTGTGCAAAGAGCTCTGATACCAATTGTTAGGAGAAGCTCACTACCGATCATCAATCACAACCCACACACACAATTTGTTGTATGAATTGAGAGACGGAACGAGTAATGATAAAGGATAAAAGATACTATCATTAAAGATGCCAAAAAAACTGAGCTTGGCAGCTCGTACAAGACCTTTAAATGAAGACTGGAAAATAACAAACTAATGCCACGTGGCAGTCTAACATACGCGTGAAAATAAAGGTGCAGAACACATTTATTGAAATAGAAACAAACATAACAGCTTGAACACCCTGCTCGAACCATGCACGCACATACCAACCTTAATCCATAACAGCGCCACTGATTGGTGAGCATCGGGTGCTTCCGCCACTCGTCGCGTCGCCTGAAAAACTCTCCGGTTGGCCCCAGTGGCTTCCCCATTGAATGTGGGAGAACTTGAGATGAAATGAGAATTTGAGATTGAATGTTGAGAACTTGAGATCAAAGTGGATTGGGCTTCTAACGGGCAACTATTTTGGGCCTCATTAACAGTAACATATAATTATACATTTAAATTTGGGCTTTCTAAGAGAATGCATTAGGCCCAGTAAGAATCCACGCTCACACTAAACCCAATCCCCAATCGGCCAATTCCTCTTTCATAATTTTATGTATATTGATTTCTATTGATTTCATTTCATATCAAACGTCAAATCCCTAAATCACTCTCCAAATTTGGTAAAAAGGAAACAAATTTGACCGGGAAATCCAAAAACTAAATTCGTTTCATACATTACCGCAAATATTCGAACTCCAGGAACTAAAAATTACTCCAATTAAATCGGTGAAAGAATATGGGGCAAATGACAAATGGTAAATCCAAAAAAGAAGCCAAGGAAGAGATTAAAAAAGAAGAAATTGAAGATGATGAAGGAGAAGAAGAGCAGGAGCAGGACGGAGTTTCTGTGCACTCGCCTTGCAAAATCAACTCTTCTTCACTGAGTAAGGTACAATTTTTCTGTTCATTGATCTAATCGGTTATGTATTGATACTGTTTTTTTATTTTATTTTTGGACTGATTTTTTAGGAGAAATCGGAGGTGGATTTGGAGCTGAGATTGCTTGAGGCCCTCGAAATATATCCCCCTTCCAAGTTACGAGGTTTCTTATTGTCTCTTTTAGCTTTCCAATCTTTCGTTTAGCTTGAATATTCATGTGGTCGATTCATGGCTGAACTTGATGGTTAAAAAATTCACAACTTTGCCTGAACTGTGAATGTATCGATCGATCATTAGATTTTCCATAATTCTGTTGAAGGTGAATTTTGTAGATTGTAGTTGTGCAAAATTACAAGTGTAATACGTGTTTGATCCTGAATCTGTTAGCATTTCTTACAGTGAATTTGTTATTGGCCGTGTTTTTCAGCCTTAAATTTGTGCTTAGTGTACATAAATATGTGATTTTGATGAAAAGGCCTTCATATGTTGATAGCATCCTCTCTCCCTCACCCCACACCACTCACACACTCAAAAGTAAGAGGAGATTGGATTTGGTACTGATTCTTACTCTCTGTTGATTCCAGGTGTACATCGTCACTTTGTTCTCTACGGTTTAACTGAATACATGCGAAGAAGGTTTGCTCGATTTCTTGTTTATATTTTGAATCAATTGCATCCTGAGGTGATGAATCTAAGCAACCCTCTTTCCTCAGATCTAATAATTTTATTTACCTTCTGCAGCTTCAATCGTCCTTTTACTGCAGACGATGTTCTGAAGTTGCTGGGCCGGTTTTACAACTTAGAAATGGTGGTATGTCACTCATATGTGCATTCCAAACCCTTCATTATCAATTATGTTATGCATACTTGCTTTGTTTGAATAATCGTTAAAAGAAGTCATGTAAGAACTAAGAAGTTAGTTGTGTGCTTATTTATACTCCATTTTCGATTCTCTAACATTCTCCTTCGTTCGATTTCAGAAACCAGACGAGGAAGATGCTGACTTTCTGTCCCAGGAGGAAGACTTCCGCTTGCCACAAAGCTATTTTGAGGATGAAGATAATTGAAACATTAGTGATCTTAGTACATAGTATTTTTTTTTTCTCTTTTTTGTTTTTGTTTTTATTATGTAAAGGAAGATTTTCTTGTTTTGCTTTCTCCCTGATCTTATCCTTAGTGTGAAGCCAACCTATATTTAATGTGATGCGTATTGATTGTTATGATGTTATCCCCAATAGTACTGCAATCACAATGAATTTTGAACATTTTCTCTCCTCCAAATGCATGTATGCACTTTAGCAAAAATGTAAAACACTCTTGATGCTGTGTTTATTGCATATAAGCAGTGTTCTAAAAGTCGGAGTTTGGCTGCCCAGGATGCTAGTTGGCCGCCTAGGCGGGATAATTGGTGTAGTTGACTGCAAATCAAGTGAGGCGGATCAGACCAACTATGCGATATTATATTCTACTTAACATATTACTCTATGTTCCGCTATTTATGTTTTATTTTGATTAAAATTGTCAATTTTTTTGATCAAAACATGACCTAAATAGTGAGGGAGTATGTGTTTTTAACTTTTTACTTAGGTCCCGCTTAGGCGCTAGTACATAAGGGTGTAATCAAACCGAACTGATCGGAATATTGCAAGGTTCGAGTTTGGTTCGTTTGAAAATTTGAAGGCTCGAGTTCGGTTCGGGCTCAGTTCGAGTTCTGAAAATCAAGCTCGAGTTCAGTTCGATAAAAAAAAATCGAGTTCGGTTCGAGTTCGATTTGTTAATTATTCGATTTAATAGTAAATTTGAACCTGAGCTTGAACTTGGCTCGAGTTCGAGTTCGTTATAAAGCTCGTTTATTAAATTATTTTGTTAATATATATGTTGTTATATTAATTTGATAAGTTCATGAACCATTTTATATATAAAGTTCGAGAACTATTTGAAGCTCAGCTCGTTTTTTAAGTTCGTGAACAAGTTTGTTAACAAAGTTCGTGAACTATTCGAAACTCGGTTCGTTAAATTACATTAAACTAAGTTCGTGAGCTTTTTGAATCGAATACCATTAGACTCAAGTTCGACTCAAAAAATTATTCGAGCTCGGTTCGAGACTCGAGTTTGGTTCGTTTAGTAAATGAACGAATTTGAAACAAACTTTTATCGAGCTAGAGCCCCGAATAGTTCATGAATAGCTTGGTTTGCTTACACCCCTTAGTACCTCTCCACCACCCTACTAGCTACTGATGACTTTTAGAACAATATACTCCCTCTGTCCTAACTAAGATAAGTCATTTTCTTTTTAAAACAAATTTATTACATACACAACTTTAAATATCGTGCCCAAAAGTTCTCTCCAAGTCTTGTAATTTTAATGCTATTCATTCATATCAGCATTCCTTGCTTCATTTGCAATGTATTCTATATCACATGTGATAAGAGAAAGTCATTTACGCCCAAATACGTTTGTCAAAAAATCATAAAGATAAGGGGATTTGGAACCCCTAACAAAAAAGGGGGGATATGGTAAATTTTTTAGGGGTCAAATAGGCTTTTTGGGGATAGAGGGACTTGAACCCTCACGATTTTTAAAGTCGACGGATTTTCCTCTTACTATAAATTGCATTGTTGCCGGTATTGAATTGATATGTAGCATGTAGAATGAGACTTTATCTTTATTCTCGTCCGATTAATTAGTTATTTAGAAGATTTATCGGACTATGGAATTAATGAGTTGATGAATATTTAATTTTTTCTTCGACGCGAAAAAAATTCTCACCAATTTATTTTCAAGTTTCTGAAAATCAACGAGAATGAAAGAAAAGATCGAAAGAAGAAGAATGACTATGATAAAAAAAAAAATGAATTTAGGTTTATTTATTGTGTAGTCTTTAATTATTCAATTAATTTGAGCTTTTCATATTAGCCCATTACAAATTTACAATGGGGTTTAATTATTTAGACCATTAATTTGAGTTTATTAATTTGGACTTTTTATGACGAATGGTAGTTAAATTATTATTATAAAAATTTGAGATAGAAATTCATTTATTTAATTTGTCATATTAGAGTATAAACTTTATTTATTTAATAAATTAATATGGTTTCAAATGTGTGTATGTGTGTATTTTTTTAATTAGATGAATTTATGAATTCAAAATTAAAATAAGTAGATATAAATAAATTGTTAAATTCACATAAAAGATACAGACATAAAATAATGTAATGACATTGATATATTAATAGACTACGAAATACATGACATATTAGACAATGTAAAATACATCACAGAATTACTAGAAATTACATTGCGTAATTAAAAACATAATGAGTAAATAAATGACAACACAAAAATTATTACACACTATATATATATATCATGTAATTTATTGTATCATGATTCCTAGTCCCTACCTACTAATCTCACACACACATGTTAGTCATCTTAGAATATAGCATGATAAGATTAATTTGTATGGTGTATAAAAATTATTTTAATTTCACCCTTTCCTTATGATTAAAATATAGGGGTAAATGGTGATTTTGGCACGGGCCTAGCGCTTAATAACGGGCCGACATATTAATTATATTTGCCACCAAACATATGATTAGATAAGATAATTTAATCTAATCCTATCATATATTGCCTGCCAAACAAGTACATAATGTATAAGAAAATATAGAAGCTAAAACTTAATCATGTGCATTAATATTTATCACCTTTATCTCTCAAAAAATGAATTTTAATTTTCAATTCTTCATCTTCATCATATGATGATAAAGAAATCATAGCTAATCATTCGATGTTCGAATATTTTCTTCTTCAGCAAATAAAAATCAAGAATCAGTTCCATTCCATGCCATAATAATTTATCAACCGCTGAATCTTCTACGCATAGACAGATACAATATGATTATTTTGCAGATAATTCAATGCACAATGAGACAATGTTCCATAGAAGATGTCGATTGTCGAATGTCGATTTCATTGTTCATTCGTATCATTGATGCATTGTAGGAGCATGATCACTACTTTACCCAACGAACATATTCATATTCTGTAGGGAGGTTTGGATTATCAACACTACAGAAAGTAAATGTAATCTTCTGTTTATTGGCATATGGTTTAGCAGAAGATGGTACAGATGAATACATAAAAATAGGTTAGTCCACAAAAACTGAATGTATGAAATGTTTTTGTTGAGTAATAAAAGATATTTTTTCTAATCAATATTTGATGTCACTAAAATCTTCATAATTTTAATTTCTAAAATGTAATGTTTTTTCAAATTTAATGTTGGTTTATTTTTTTTTTTCAAATTTAAATTAAATTAAAATTAAATTGAAAAAAATAAATAAATTAAATATCAAATTTAATTTAATTTTCACATATATTTATTTTATATTATAAATTTAAATTAGAAAATTTAATTTATAACAAATTTTTGAAAAAAAAAAAATCAAAAATCACATAATAAAAACTAAATACTAGAGATCCAAAACTGTAAGACTCCCACCGAAAAAAAGTGTCAAAAAATTCTGAAATTGCCACCAAAAGATCCATTTAGAGAGCCTAGCGGGATGCTCTAATTCTCTCCTTCAATTGAATTGTCTGTTTTCTGGAGTTTTTAATTAATTAATTAACTACCTAAAGCCTGAAATCAATGGGATCATAGTTGGCAAGATGTAACCTAAAACTCATTTATAAATAAAGACTTAATTCTTCTCATAGCTCATTTTTAATAGTAATAATAATATCATAATTTCACAACAATGAACAAACCATCTTTTTCACAATTAAAGGAAGTCCCTAAACATTTCAACTCCAATTTAATGTTGAGCTTAATTCATCTACATAAATAAATAAATTACCAAAAGACGAGAGTTAAATGATTTTAGATGCATAGCATAGGGGTGAAAAGAAGTCACAATCTAGAAAATTAAATCAGAATTATCTGTAACAGTGGAACTTTGATGGATTGGATTGTAGCATCACTTTGACTGGAGAAAAATGCAAACGAAACGCAATTCAATTACATAAATAATTAATTAATAGAATATAAAACCAGAAAGATGGACTCGAATGAATAGCTACATTTAACTCATAATCTCTATCTCTCTCTCTCTCTCTCTCTCATTTTTAGAATGGGAAAAATCTTCTTTTCCTTGGAACTGGACCTACTGCAACACCAAACATAACTCACTCAATATCTACAACCTCAAAAATTTCTCATCTCTTGAAATTACATGTCATCTCCAGAAAACCTGTAAAACCACATACTTCCCTCCTTTTGCTGTAACTACATAAATATCATCACCACTGATGAGTGATGAGTGTGATTTCAGTGTCAAAACTCAGACAGAGTGCTCGATCATCCGATGTTCGTTAAAACGAGCATTTTCATAGAGATGTTACGATCTTTCCATAGGAGGAAACCTCATTTTCTCATAAAAGGTTTCTGGCACACAAGTAGGCGCTGCTCACTACCATCTTGAAGATCGATGACTCGGGCTTCCCATCGGAACTGTGCCACAAAAGTTCGTGCAATCTCAATTTGACCAACCTTATCAGACAGTATAACCCACCCCTGCAAATATACCAGGTTCAAGAAATTAAGTTTCAAGTGAGAATGAACTAGAAACATATATAGCAGTAGTACCCGTTCCTGAGAAATTTACCTCCGGCCGAAGAATTCGGTCCATTTCAAAGATTAAATCACGCATACTGCATCTCTCTGAAGCTATATGTGATAAAACTCCGTTGGCATGAAGCATGTCATATGTTCGAGGGTATGTGGGGAAAGGTTCACACCTGCATTATAAGAACTGAGGTTTGAGTGTAACATTACAGAAACAAAATTACACCTAAATAAATTTTTAGAATACAGAGGGAAAACATGATTTTTAACATCTCAAATCAAGAAATTTTCTAAGGCAAAAGATCCATCAAACAGAAAATATATAGAGTAGAGATTCCTTTCATTTAACATAAAATTGGCAATTTGGCTTCTTTGTGGATTAATTGATCTAAAATTCAAAGTAGGATTAGTCAGATTACTAGAAAATCCTAATTTTGTATTCATTCCGTCCAAGAAAATTGTGACCGGAGTGGATGCACGAGTTTTAATAAAAATACGGTAGATGAATTTTGAGTGAAAAGGGACCACAAAAATGAATATTTGTGAGGTTTAAGAAGGTAACAAGTAGGATCATGCCCAAAAAATGAAGGTCACACTTTTTGCGGACGGTTGGAAATAGTAAAAAGGTCACATTTGTCATTGACGGAGGGAGTACGAGATATACAACACAAATCTTTTACTTCAATATAATATGCTAAGGGAAGAACGTAGCAGAATTAACATCTTACCAGTTATGCAAGACACCAGCAAAACCTTGATCAAGAATGAGAGGAAGTGTGTTCCGTTGACCCACAGGCACGACATTCATTACCCACACAGACTTTCTAGTTTCCAGAAGGGCACTATTTAGACCTCCGTAATGAGCATTCATGTCCATCACATTTCGAACCATATTGTATGGGGGCATCGGGTCTTCAATACCAGGCCTCTTTGGATGATCAGAGAAAATCAAGGGAGAAAGCAATGACCAATAATTTCTTAAAGCAGATTTCCAGAAATCAACGGCCTCAAAATAATCTTCAGGGGTAATTCCTATATTCAAATGGAATATAAGTAAATTGTATAAAAGCTGAGGATGGAAGGGTATACTAAGTATGACTACTACAAATCATATGGCTTCAAATTACTAACATACCATGGATCGCAAGCTCAGCAGAACCCAATGAACCAGAAGACCTGTTCTGAATTGGAATCCAACGCTTGCTAGCAGTCCCACTTATACACTTGGAAAGCGGTTTATAGTAAGATTGGCCATCCTCCGCATTACAAAGGGGAAAACTGCTGTGCTTACTACAATTAGAAGAAAACAAAATTGACAGCAATTAGTAGGAGATAATCAAGTATGATGAAAGAATGAATCTTTGAGGAAAGGATCAGAAAAGGACAGAAAAAAGAACAGTGCCCCCATAAAGTTTGAAGATATATATTGTATGATACCAAAGTAACCTCTCACCTGGAGTAGCATTGAGCATCTGTGGTTTTCTGCCATATGAATGTTTCCTCTTGCTGGGCCAGAAAATTCCAGCAAAGCTTTGGCATAAATTCTTCGAGAGGAGTAGTTATGACTCCTTTGCTCACTTGTGGCCTCCTTCTAGGTGAGGTAAGAACAAAGTACCCTCCGGGTTTGAGGAGTCTATCGATTTCAATAAGAAACATGCCATCTGATTGAGCAACTTACAATTAGCTAACAGAAAGCAGACGGGGAGCTCCCAATTCTAGAATTTGGTGCCTTGAGTTTTCTTGTTTATTTAAGATGATTTATTAACTTTGATCTATAGTTGAGCAAACGTGTCATATATAACTCTAGCAGAAAAGTTAGATTCACATAAAATTCTATTTCTCAAAGCCGGCCTTGAAAAGGTTTTAACTCAGAGAAACGAATAAAATGGTATTTTTGTAGCTCTGTTTCTAAATGAATACAATTGGTGGAAGTACCTCTGTCATCCCAGATAATACCACATTGGGTGCAGTGAATCATGTCATATGATAAGGAAGGAAAGGGTAGCTGTTTAGAGATAAAATTTCCAATGACTGCTGGGAGACCTCTCTCAAGGGCAATCTGAACTTGGCTGCCAGTCGATTCATACGCTGCCATACAGACAGCCATCACCTTAAGTGAAAGAAGATGTGCACCAAAGCTACCAAACCCACATCCAATATCTAATACATTGTGAACCTGCAAAACAATTCAATACGAAGTGGTAGATGGATCAAATGACTTTCTGCAGTTAAAGATGTAAACTTACTACTTCCATATGGAAAAAAAAAAAAAAAAACTTAAACAATGCCTTCACCCAGGCCTCAGAAAATGAAACCTGATAAACAAATAAATGTAAAAAAAAATAAAGATAGAACTTTTGGACATGCAGCTATTCATGGCAAGGAAAAAACTTACACCAACTTCATGAAATTCAGTATCACTCCCTAGTCCTATCATCTCAGCGATCTGGTGAGAATAATCTTTTACGCCATCAACGACCATCTCATCGTCCGCATGGAATGAAATTTGATTCTCTTCTAGTAACATCAGCCTGCAGCAGTAGCAACATCAAAGGTTCAATGTTTTTTCCGATACATGCAATCTTTCTCATCCCCAGGTCATTAAGATGCAACTGAAAAAGGTTAAATAAAAAAAAGATTACCTTTTGGTCATGCTTCCCGATGAAAGAAATTGATCTTTGCTCAGCTTTACATTTCCACTCCATATGACATCCCTTCCACTTGGCCAAGTCAAAGGTGTCTTATAATCTTTGGGGGGCCGTGCCAAACAATACTCTTTATATCGTGATACTTCGCAATGACGATCAAACTCCTCACCATCTTTAAAACCGGCTAACAGGTTAGCAGACACATTGTAGCAAGGAACATAATTCTCTCTTTCCTTCCCACAAAGATCATAATCCTTGGAAGGATTGGTTCCTAATTTTCTTAATTCCAAATAATCATTAACCGCTTGCTCTCTCAACCTTCTATAGTTGGAATAAATGTCATTTCTTGCAGGATCAGTCACGGAATCAAGTTGATTAGTTGAAGAAGACCCCAACAGCGCAACCAAAACTAATACACTAACTAGAAACAAAAGCAACCAATTGAGTGGCGGTCTAGGCCCGAAGGTCAATAGTAGTTTATTGTACCAAGAGCTTCTCATGTCCAACGTTTGTGATCTTCTCAAAATAAATAGAAATGGTTATTGCTCCAATTTCAATGTCTGAAGATCATAATCAATCGTCAGATATATAGTCCCAAGTATAAAATGATCAGAACTCCAAACTACCCCAACTAGCATCGGAGTAAACCAATGGTTAAGCATTCGCTCAACTACAACACCAGTTATTAAAAAAATCAATACGATATGGTCCGATCCTAAGTTATGTAACAAATGAATTCAGATCGCGCGAACCTTCCCTTTAAAGCATGCCAACATTCCATATCGCATTGATTTTTTACTCGCATATATAGAAATAAAAAAAATAAAAAATCAATGCCGAAACTCAACCAATTCACTTCTCAATCAATCAATCGTGACGCCAAATTAAACGACAAAAGGCCTCCACATCAAACCAAACCTGCATTACGTCATTAAAACAAAATTCACCAATCAAAAACAACAAACATCTCAAAATACTACCTAGATCTCAAACTCAGATGAGATATAGAACGCAGTACCAACACTGCAATGAGCATTACCGGCAAATCGACAACAGCAAAATGAAAAACAACAAACAGTCAAAGAGGAGAAAAGAATAAAATATGTATTCGAAATTGAGTTGGTACTCACCGCTGCAGTACAAAGTACACATATACAAAACTGATTATGAGGTGTTCACGGCGGTTAAGCAGCAGAGATTGGATTCACCATTGACACCTACAGAGAAAGTGGTGAGCAGCTTTTAACAAAGTGGCTTCTCAATAATTACCTTTTTTATATTTATATATAAGACTAGTTAGTTCTATTTATTATGCTTTATCAACAATTCACGTAATTTCAGGTAATTTCGGGTAAACAAAATCAAAACTAATTAATTAATTATAAATAATTCATATGGTGAGATAGATTTGTTACCAAAAATATGGAAAATGCTTTTCTAGATCTTCCATTTGTTTTCTTCTCAAAATTACCGTTGACACAGTAAGCATAATTTTATAAAAGAAATCAAGTGTATTTTAGTCATATTCTATGTATTAATTAATTAATATTAAACACCATATTATTGTATTATTTGAATAAATAGATAGATGGATGAATAGTACATAATTAAATATAATATTACTAATTACAATCCTATAATTAAAAAAAGAAAAGAAATACGCATACAAATTTGAATGTTAGGGAAGAGGTGCATGCTTATTTATTCTATTTGATAATTTAACGAAGATATCGGGTTTGGCATTAATAATTATTTGCATTCAGTTGGAGGGGTATTTCATGCTCCCCATAATTAACTTTTGATGGCATCATACAATTACCAACATATGTTTAGTAATCATTAATACTATAATTTTTTAAATCTTAATTCAAATTCAAAATTAAGTTCATCAATTATCTAAAGAGAAGCCTTTTGAATTTGAATTTACAGACTATCCTAATGGGTCAATTTTAACAAACTATTGTTTTAGATTTAAATAACGAAATATAAAATATATATGAAATAGTGGTCGATTTAAAAACAGAAATTATATATTAAAATGTTTAAACTTGGCTTTATTTGAAATTGTATAATGGATTTGACTTGACCTTTTCTTTGTATATGAAGAGATGAATACAAATTGTTGATATTTTGATGCCAAAAAGGATGATAATTCCAGCTTAAGATGTCTCTATCTGAACTGTTTACAACCAAACATATACGTTTTCAATCAACAATGACAATTATCATTAAGGAAGTAGTTTCAGCAAAGTTTATTAAGATTTCAAACAGTTTTGCTCAATTTAGAATTTTATTTTCAACTAGTCCCTTTCTACATGTTCTTTATTTGATTGCACGAGTATTATTATTATTTTTCAGCAAACAAATTAACTTATATGAACTCAAAACAATATAAATGATCTCATTTTAATTTATTAGATATGCGCCATAATCTGAGGCAGATTCTAGATTGATTGTAACTGATTTTTATTATATTATTATACATAGAAAATGGTTTAAATGTTAATTGCTTAATTATGATTTAATTATATTTATTGATTTACTATTATAATTCGTTTAATTTTTATAATCATATTATTTTATATTTTTAAGATACAATGTAACTATGTCTCCGGTGTCTAAGCTTCGTCCTATTATCATTATGATTATAACAGTAATAATATATTCAATTATTTTTAAATTTAATTTTTTTCACTTATTTCTATATATGCGAGTAAAAAATTACATGAATGTATTCCAATTAAATAAAAATATCACCCACTCACACCATACATTTTTAATATAGTCGCGAATGATGACGTATGTCATGTAGATAAACAATAAATATTTGATAAAATATTATTAATTTTTACTTTTTAATTAAATTTTTTAATTATGATATATTTAACATATATTAAAAATAATATATCAATAACTAATAAATAATAAATTTTGAAACATATAATAATGACTCATATGCTTATATAATATAACATTATATTTACATATTAATTGTGTGCATATTAGTAAATGTCCGCACAGATAATAAAGTGGATTTCTTCAATTAAAATGTTTATACATATAATGATTTTTATTGATAGATTTAATCAATATTCCTTATAGAATCATTTTGCAAATATATATTGAGATTTGATAATTTAGATTTGGATTTGATAGGCTAATTACCAATTTAACCTTAGATTTAATATATAAGAACATTTATTGATGGGATAATTTTAATTATTACAATAACTGTATTAAATCTTGATAGTTTATACCCACACTTAGGTCCTACTTAAGGTTTGATTTATATTTAAATCAACGCCTATTTATATCCGATAATTTCGTAGTCAATTCATTTTCATTTATTTATAATAAGTGAACCCTTCTTTCCAACTCCTCACACTATAATTTTTTTTATTAAATAATTATATAGTTGTGATATAGAAAAATTGTTGAGAATAATTGAAGTCGATAAAATTTAATGGTGAATATAGATAACTAGTGGGAAGGCTGGAATAAAACTTAAAGGTCAAAATACTTAAAAGTAAATGAGTTACTAATATTAATTTGGATGTATTATCGTCATTTTTGTATAGAAGAAAAGCAAACATGGATATATAAAGAAACTCTAATTTGAATATAATATTTATTTTATAACCTTGAAATATTTCTATTTCAATTATAGCCTAAAATTAGTTAATAGGACAGTTTATAAATTATAACTCAAGATGAAATTCAGGAGTTCCAATTTAAAATAAAATTCATACATGTTCTATTTAATTATATATATATTATGAGAATGGAACATATATTTTGAATGAGAAATGAGTAGATGAATGATACTTTAATTCTGTATATTAAGAAAATTAATTTTAAGTAGTTGAATACGAGCCTATCTTATCTCACAAAACACCAATTTTTTGTCATTTTTATAGTCTTTTTTTTATCACGAAAAGTGGTAACTAACTACGTTTTAAAGGCAAAAATCGTTTTTGGTTTACTAACATTATGTTAGCTATATCCATACAAAATTACAAATACAAAAGAGATGAATCTTTATTCACATAACAAGTACATAACAAATTCACAAAATAATGACGTTAATTATTAAGACATCCTCCTATTTTTGGGTTTTCCCATATTTTTATAAGTTTTGGTAACTTTTTACCGTGGGTCAACGGATTTTCGAGAGTTTTGCAAAATATTCCACTGTGAATCTCTCTTATTTAATTTCAATTTTCCCATTTTTGTTTTAATTTTAAAATGTACTTTAAATTAAATTAAAATTGAAATTAAGTAAAAATTAAAAATTATACTTAATAAAAATTACATTGATACAATAAATTCATCTTTTTGTCTTTTATTAATAGATTACTTCTCGGATAAAAAAAAGCTTTGTCAATACTGTTGTAATTCTTTTCCCGAATTTTACACATTATTATCAACAACATACTTGCTAAGAATGACATACTCTCATATAGGGATCATATTATGTACCTTTGACACCAATACCACCAGTAAGATTACCAACAACCTGCCCACCATCAAAATACCTAACAAAAATTTATCCACCATTATAGTTAACATGAGCTTGTCCACCAACAAGGTCACTAACAAGATTGTTCAGGTTCGATATCTCAATAAAAAATCTAATAAATTTTAATGGGATGAATGAAGTAAATTAGAATAATTTTAATGCAAGAAATGTTTATAAAATTGTATTACTATTTTATTTGTTATTTATTTGATTGTGTTGACATTTAGAAAATAATATGATCTCTTGCACTAATTTGTTAGGTACACCTTGCATCAAATAAAACTATTCTATTAATGTCCATCTCTAAGTTAAAAAGGATAAAGGAACTTGTGAACAAAGGGAAGGGAGGCGTATAGTACTTCTAAGGTTTATTCTATAGACTAAATTCATGCAAGGTATGTAAAGCAGATAACATTTGCTTTTGTTATTAACAAAAGGGATAATATGGAATTAAGCTAAATCATTTTATAATTTTTTCTGATTATATGAATGCTATGATTTCAATAAATAAACAAAGAGAATATTCCAGTGAAAAAGTGAATTCTTTCTTAGTCATTACAATCTGGAAAGAGGAAAATAACAAAAAGATACAACTCCAGCATTAAATAAATATATAATACTCTATGGTTCTGCAACAAATAAAATTAATTTATATATTACCCAATCCAAATATTACAAAGAGATCAGAAGAATGAGTGACCAGATTTAATTTAATGTTTAAACGGGACAAAATCGATATGTTACTTATTTTATTATATATATATAAGTTTGGTACATATAAAAAAAATTCAAGATAAGAATAAAATCTCAACCATCTATTTATCAATGACTTTTTTACAAATTAACTACTATTTATTCATACTTCGCTAATAATGAAAATTTTATCGAACAAAGCATTCCTTTTTTACAATATTGTGAAACTTCAAATAATATGGAGTTATTTATGAAAAATGCTCTCTTCCATAAAACTAAAATGAAAAGTGTCTTCTTTTATAAAAATATATGAAAAGTGCTTAATAAAACTATTTTACCTACGCTTATCTATTTAAAATGTTTAATTAAGAACAAAATTTCTCTATTACATATATGGTTAATAATTAGTATTTCAAAATGATTTCAATTAATAAGATGCTCAAAATATTTTAAAATGGTAGTAAAAAATTAAAATATGGAAGGTTTTCATATTAAACCAAAATCTGGTCGAGAAATAATGAACAAGTTTTGTGTTTTCTATGACCGGGTTTTGAGACCAAAACCGACCGTGTTTTGAATATGTACCGACCGGATTTTTGTTTTTCACGACCGGATTTTTATGAAATTTTTTGAGCATATTACTCATTGAAATTAGAACATGTTGATATTTTGTTATAAAAATCTTTGCATGTTTGATATAAATCTTGGTATTATAAAGGATCTCAAAATGGTATCAGAGCCCTATGTTTATTAAGGAATTATATCTTATTTATTACATAATAGTATTTATCCTAACGGAGGAGACATCAAAGAAAATATGGATCCGGACAATTGTCCGAGATGCTTTTGTTACATGTATTTTCTCCAAAATTTGGAGATTACTGAAAGTAAGCACCAAGAAAAATTTCTTTTTTGGGCTGACAAGTTAGACGAAAGGACTCATGGTCATGTATCTGTAAATGAAAGTTTACGGATTATCGTCATGATGAGTAGATACCAAGATCTACTCCGAGTAGGCCGTTCACTTCAAAGAGGGGTGGAAATGCAGAGGGAAATGGGTCATCCTACCCATTTCGAATTAGCTAAGAAAGAAGGGAGTTCACTCCAGTCTTCCAAGAAATCAACCCTGATAATTCAAAGCTCTCGGTTGATTTAAGGGAGATCTAAAAGACGGTGCAAAACTACGACAACTACTTGTACAGAGTACCCCAAGAGATAAACCGGATATCTACTCAACAAGATGAAATTATAACCATCTTGAAAGATATTCAGATTCAAGTAGGCCAATTGGAGAACAGATCTCGTTCAGAAAAGAGGAACAAGATGCTATTCACCGAGGGGCCAAACTATCCTTTACCTGTAAAGGAAAATGACAAAGATCCTCAAGTAGAAAGATATGTACTAATGTTTCAAGGTGAAAAATCATGAATCACCTTGAAAGACTCGAACTTGATGATCTACAAGAGCTAGCAGAATCTTTTGCTAACATGAAGATTGTTGATCTCAAGATGAACCAACATCAGATGGTGGAAGCCAATACTCCTCCACACATAGCAGTGCCGCTAAATCAACAAGCGCCACCCGAAGAGGCCATGAGAGAAGCCCGTGATTTCCATGCGGGACCATCGTATACCTCGACTGTATCAGATGAGGTTGTACTAATGGAAATAACAAGAAGAAGAAAACAACCTAGAATTCAAGATTCACCGATTGGAAAGGCCACCCTTGATCCCATTCATCCATATGGAGTGATGCTCGATCTTGATGAAGTTAGTTTCAAGGATCGTGAATCAGTAATAGATGAATGGGGAGGATCGATGCGGATTGCAGCTGCAACACTCGACCTCGACAAACAAGGACTAGTGAAAATTCTTGAAACTAGTCTTGTAGGCGTGGTGAAAATCGCTTGGGAAGGATTCTACATTGAGTTGAAAAATCAATGCTTCATTGAGGAATCCTACACCGAAATTATCTGAAGGATGAGTGTCTTATTCAAAGATCATTTCATCGGCGAAGGATATTATGAAGGATTTGATAAAGAGAAAAGAAGAAAGTATTTATTGGCGCTTTATAATCTAAGACTTGTTGTCTTAGATCAAAGGGCGCTCAATAAGTTCCTTCAACTTTTCACGATCTACCAACATCAGTCAAAAGCTGATGAAACAATTGCAAAGGAAATTTTCTTCCTAAAATTTCCAAGCCCGTGGAAAGAGATGCTAATAAGAGAATATATCCCAAAAGCGAATGACAGCATCGCCAAAAGGATGTCTTATGTACATCAAAAGCTCTCAGAATGGTGTCAACAAGCCACCGCTCAGAAAAATCTGAAGAAGCTGCAGGGAATCAATAAAGCAGCTCCTCTAAATTGCGAAGATAATGATCTTCCAGTGGTTATTGGAGGCGAGCCATCAATAACAAAAAGCAAGAGGAATAGGTACCAACCTTATTCCAAAGAAAGAAATCCAAGAAGAAAAACTTGGAAACCAAGGACAATGTGGTCTACACAGAAGGCAAGATCCTACAAAACCGGACAAAGAAGCGGACCAGTCAGAAGTAGGAGTTCATTCCAGAGATCCAACTCAAATCGTTTCCAGGGAAGAACTCTAGCAAGAAAAACTTTCAGAAAAGTTCATACTAGAGCTAACGAAAGTTTTAAGGATTGCAATTGCTGGAGCTGCGGGGCAAAGGGGCACATTTCAACAAATTGCCCAGACAATGAACAAATAGGCATGCAAAAGTTCGAGTCTACACCAGACATCGAAGATGCCATCTACTACCAAGAATTGGTACAAGTTTACCAGTTTGAAGATATACCCTCAGACGAGAGTATATACAAGCAGGATGAAATCCTTAGTGAAGAAGGAGAATCTGATGGATCTACAGAATCGTCAGATTGAAGCAGAATCTTGTCATCAAGAAAGAGAAGATCGGATTGAATTTTCCAGTCAAACTATGATCTCTCCAAGCCTGGTCGACAAAATCATGAAGAAAAACTTGAACATTCAAAAGTATCAAGACTTTAATGCAAGCAATCTAGACAGTGTTCTTAGGAACTTCAGTCTAGGAAAAAAGAAAACATCACATCGTCCATGGAATTACCAGAAAAGAGATGTCACTTCCGATCGAGTTTACTGAAAATCAGGTGGAAATGCAATTGATTCCAGCAAGCGACATACGCGAGGATTTGGAAAAGCTTAAACCAGATATTGCCGAGAAAATGAAATAGATACATATTGGAGCAATACAGTTGGTGCTCAAATCAACGACGTTCACATGGATTGACGCTCCAATTGACATTGCGGGTAATATTTGTGCGTGTCAAGTCGTTGGGATTATTTATCCCAAGATTGCCTATAATCTCAACGACTCGGGCTTCAGTAAAGCTCTGACCCTTTATCAGGATTTCAAACGAAAGGATTTATTGGATGAGGGAAACACACCTTATTCAATAACATATCAGATTTCGTATGCGCTTTCCAACTCTCATCATACAGAGTTATTCTTAGGAAAACAATTCATCGAAATACCTGATATTTTCAAGAAGGTGACAACAGCCATTGGTCCCAACAGAATGGAGATTCCACAAAGAAGAGAAGTCAACATTCAAATTCAAGAAAGGCCGGTCATAAGACATGATCAAAGTCTTAAGATAAGCACATGAAGATTATCCTTCCAAGGAGATAGAATTATATCTCAACCTTTTGGAAGGAAACTTATTCAAGAGAGTCAACCTCAATCACCATGGAAGGTACGTGTTTCAGTCAATCTGAAGTGCCCAGAAGGATGGAGAGGAATGACGATCAAATTTGATATTACAAGATGGGAAAATAACTTTCCCTGCAACGTCTTGTATTATCTACAACAGCCAGAGATCAATCATTACAATGGAACCCTAGACATTGGGGGTTTTATTGTAGAGATCAAAGGCAGAGCAGGACGCGAAAATGTTCTAGTTCTAGGTCTTGATTTCCTGGAAAAATACAAACCTTGGAAACAAGTTGGCAATGGTATGAGAATTACGATAGAGGAAAAATGACTCATAATCGTATGACAAGTCCATTCTCAATATACATTCCAATCGGGGTGTTATATGAAAAATATAATATATGAAAAATATAAGGCAGAATACTTCGCTGCCTATATTGACTCCGGAGCAGGAATTTGCACAGCAAGAAGAGAAATCTTCCCAGCAGAAGTTGAGGATATGTTACCACAAATTGCTGGAAGAGATTTCTCTAAAAGAATTTTACTCTTATCCAAAGGAGTAAAAGAGATGGAAATATTAATTGGGGGAGCAGGTCAAACACCTTGGTATAAGGTTAAAACTTCACCAATCTATTTTCATGATACTGGAGCAGACATTTTGTTGGGAAATAATTTCCTACAAATGTTTAAAAGATACACGCAGGACAATGAAAGGAGAAGATTAGTGTTCACAACCAACTGTGAACATAAAATCATTGTTCAAAGGCTGCAAGGGGCTTTTAATCGCCAAATACCAGTAGTTTTTCGCAGCAAACGTGGTGAGAATGAAGGCAAACTTCGTCAATCAAAAATGAAAGATCAAAGAAGGTTCAGTGAAACAGTGCTTAGCTGTATCCGAGAAAATGATCTTCAAATTAAGGAAATCTATATCCTTAAGACATCTTTAATTTCTAACATAGAAATTAAAGTTCAAATGCAGGTTTCTCTTGCAGATGTTAAAAGGAAAATCTTGAGATGCTACAATGAGAATCATTTAGCATGGTGGGGAAAGAACCAACTCAAAGCAACCTTAAAAGTAAAGCCAGAAAGGGTGCATGAGTTCGTAAGGTTCCGACCAATCCTGATGAACTTAAAAGATCAGGAGGATATGAGAATCATTATCAAGGAACACCTTGATTTAAAGTTGATCAAGCCAGCCAATTCTCCTTACAGTAGTCCAGGATTTCTGGTAAGGAATCATTGTGAGATCAAAATAGGTAAACCCAGACTTGTCATTAATTACAAAGAGATTAATGATATTCTTGAGTTTGATGGATATTTTATCCCAAGTAGAGATCACCTTATTAACTGCATATGAAATGCTAAGGTCTTCTCAAAGTTTGATTGCAAATCAGGATTTTACCAGATTCGCATGGAGGAAGAAAGTAAGAAACTTACAGCTTTCTCAACACCACAAGGGCATTTTGTTTGGAATGCAATGCCAATGGGATTAGCTAATGCTCCCCAGATTTTCCAGAAGAAAATGGATAATCTTTTTAAAGATTATTTTTCTTTCATGTTTGTCTATATTGATGACATACTAATAACATCAAAAGATATGGATGAACATATCAAACATCTTGATTTATTTGCAGATGTTTGTTACAAGGAAGGATAAGTACTGTCTGAGAAGAAGGCAGTAATTGCAACCCAAAAAATGAAATTTTTGGGAATCGAGATAGATGAATCTGGAATTACTTTACAAGATCATATTGTACAAAAGGTCCAAAATTTTCCAAAAAATTTGAAAGAGAAAAAATAACTTCAGAATTTTTTAGGAGTGGTTAATTTTGCAGGAATGTTTATCAAAAATCTTGCAAAGCACAGAAAGATCTTTAGCAGTTTGCTAAAAAAGGATGTTCCGTTCATCTGGACAGAAGAACATCGACAAGGAATGAAGCAACTAAAGGAGGAATGTAGAAACCTCCCAAAGCTCTCAATACCGCAAGATGAGGACGATCTGGTCCTTTATACAGATGCGAGTGATCATTGGTGGGCAGCTGTTCTAATGAAGATTACTCCATATGGAGAAGAACCGTGCAGATATTGCAGTGGATTGTTCCCAGAAAACGAGGCTATTAGATGGAATATCAACGAAAATGAATTCTTCGCAGTTGTGAAGGCCTTTAAAAAATGGCCTTTATTTTTACTAGCAAAGAAATTTACTTTAAAAGTTGACAATACACAGGTTAAAGCTTTCTTAAAAAATAACATAGAATCAAAGCCTGAAAAGGTTAGATTACTTAGATGGCAAGCTTTATGTCAATATTATATTTATGATATTGTTGTGTTAAAATCTTATGAAAATATTCTTGCGGATTTTCTAACAAGGGATGAAGCCTGCTGAGATTGGATCCATCATCCTAGCCCACAGGCATCTCCGAGAAAACTTGGAGATGCTTATTGAAGAGTGGGACGAGTGCACTCTCCATGTTGATCAGATGGGGAAAATACAATCTACCGATAAGATGAAAGTCTCCAGTAGAATACGAGCTTGTTTGTTGACCTATACTGAGTTAGGGTCAGCATTGGAAAAGCCAATCCTGCGGGCTTCTAGAAAACCTCTAGAAAAAGCAGAGTTTCATGTTCCGGCACCTAAACCGGTAGAAGGGGAATCGAATACCCCTCGAGCAAGTTCTAAGTCAGTGGAGTCTAAACCACTGGCCCAAGAAAAAGATGATGCAAAGGCTTCACCACCTGAACCACCATGTCAACCAACCACCTCTGGGGAAAAAGAGGGAGAGATTAGTCTCAGGCCAATGACAGGCAAATCTGAGGCTAATACTAACATGATTGTTTTATCCTCCTCTGAACAGGCCTACCAAGCAAACTGGGAGAAACTACTTACAAGAGTAGGTATCAATCCTAATTCTAGCAAGGTTGATGTCTCGAGAAAATATTCGCGGGTATGGATGATGCCGGGATCAACACCCCAAGATGTCAAGCAGTGGTATGAATTTGGGGCACTTGCCTCAGTTTATACTATGTCTCCATCGTTTCCAGAGATCAAAAGTCTACTGTGATGGATCAATGAAGCAATGCATGAAACTTGGGCAAATAATGAACAACTTTGCCGAGGTGATATATTGGAGTTCTATTTCATAAGTGCGGCACCAGAACCAGCAGGGAAGGGGAATCATGAGGCCTTTCACTATATAAGGCTACGAAGAGCCCGAATAGATGCATTTAACCAAATTAAGGCACCATCTAATGACGTTCCAATGATTGCCTCAATTTCTGAAGATCAAATCACAACAAGGCGAGCATGGGGATTATGGGTCTGTCTCACGGAGATGGACAAAGTCAAGTTTCCATTCAAGTTCTTCCAGAACTCGACGAATGAAACATTCCTATTAAATACCATGACAGGAAAAACAACCAAGTTTGCGGAGGAGTCGTTCGAAAGAAAAAGAACTCTTTTGTGGGAAAACAAGATAGCAATGAGTAAAGAAACTCATCGCAAATTCTGCAACATGGCTAACTTTAGCCATTGGTAGTCCAAGATCTGTTCGGACTGCCCATCTCAACGAGAAATCGAGTTCGAAAAAGGCTTCTTACCTAAACAAAATAAGAAGAAATTTCAAGCTAATGAGTATGGGGAGAAGAATACTTCTCTGAAAGGATGAGCTCCAAGGGCCCCTCCAAAAAAGGAGGATGGCCGACAAAAATAAAGAAGCCATGTGAAGGTATAGCAGAAGATGCTTTCAATAAAAGAGAGCATGTGATCGAGAAGCACCCGCCAAAAAGAAAAAGACAAAGGTGGGTGACAGAAATAGACGTTCCACCCAAAAAGGAATCGTCGGTGGAACAATAATGGAGACGGACCACTAACTTCAAAAAATAATTCAAGGAAGGGGTCCGACCACTACAAGATAATTGTGTTGACAGCCTTATCTGGACCCAACTTCACCTGAAAGAAGGATGATCCAAAAGATAAGGAATCCAAGACAATAATGCAGCAAGAATAGGAGGCTTAGAGACTCCTATATAAACCAGACAATGGAGGAAGTTTAGATCATCGAACAATCTTCTAAGTTTTCTTCAAAATAAACATTGTATTTCCCTTTCTAGTTTATGCAAGTTTCAATTCCAGCTACCATAGGTAGCTAAACAAGTTTGTCTCCTCCCTAAAGGAGATTTACTTATATTGTAATAAATATTATATAATTCTTTAATAAAAGATCGGACTTTTTTCTCATCCAATTTCGTATTTTCTTTACCAATAAAATACTGTTACGTCCCGAGTAGGAAACGAACGAGGGCTGTGCTGAAGGCTACTGAAGGAATCTACGACTGGAAACCATACGGTGCTCCGAGTGGTTGGACGTGATCCCTAAAACTTCCGATGGATAAAACCCGGTAGCTTATCGGTTAAAAAGGTATAAAGTTGGTTTACATGTTACGGAAGTGTGATGGGCTTGATAGAAATGCATGATTTATTCCATTTGAGGTATTAATTAATTTTAACTATATTAATAATAGAGAAATTATGTTAAAGAAGGGTATAAGAGTCAAAAACACATAAATTGGGTACTTTTTAGATAGTTTTATGAGAAATTGTACTTTTCATTTTTTAGTTACGAAAAGGGAACTCTTCATATATAACCCAATAATATATGTAATGGTTTGAAAATTTTATTTATTAATAATGGAAAGTTGGTGTCATCTTGTATAACTTTTAGATAAGACACTAAATATACACGAATAATATCATTTTGTAATATGATGTCGTAAGAGAGTAGTGGAAAATTGAACAAGTTGATTAATCATAAATAAATATTTTAAAACACAATCATTCATGACAAGTAATGGAAACAATGTAGTAATACCTTCGTCCTAATAAGCATGACATTTTTATTCGGTACGGTTGTTGAGAAATATTTATAAGGGTTTTGATTTAGATTCCAAAACCCCCTTGAAAGATGTAATAAGCCAAAAACTGAAGTCTCAGTCTTATTTTAGAACTCACTTGTTAGGGAGTTCAGTTTACAGGTACAATCTGAAGATACAAGACAGAAGACTGAAGTCAGTAACTGAAGTTCCTCTTAGAACTCAGTTTAAGTCCCAAAACTGAAGGACCATATCACTTAAACTATGGCCTGAAGTTTTGAAATTGAAGCCAGCATGAAGCAAAGCTTCATTGCCACTGAAGTTCACGCTAAAAGCTCTGCACTTGAAGTCAAATCTGAAGATTATCCACTGAGTTCCAAGCTACTCTATAGGAGTTACCACTTTGGGAAAAGATCTCAGTAGGTGAAACTCATCTTGTTGCAGACACCAAAAATGGCAAAAAGGACCACGACTCCAACGGGAAGAATTCAAATGGTGCTCTATCTCACAACGGATACATTCTATGAGAGACCTATATATATCCGGCTGCTTCAAACGCTTCAAGACACCAGTTACCCTGCATTCAAACTATCAATCGCTATCTTGCTCTCAACTTCTAAGCTCTCAAGTTCTAGAACACTCAAGGCTTTCAGATTTTATATTTCTAGTGTTCTTAGTAGCGATTCTGTTTGTAACCGAAGAGTGATCAGACATTAGTGTTCATCTAATCCTTAAGGATTGGTCACTGTAAGACAATCTCCATTTACTTGGAAACCCTCGATTAACGTCGAGTACTCGTGGACATAGGAGTTTTTATCTCCGAACCACGCAAACCAAATCTTTGTGTTCTCTCTATTCCATTCAGTATCTCGATCCTTGATATATTGCATATTGAATACTGATTAAAAGAAAAGTGAACTTAAAGGATTAAGTTTTCTGACAAACGAGTAAGATTTAAAAACCACCACTTCCGCACGTACACTTAAGATATTAGTCTATCAGTCCACACTAAGTGTAGAATGAAGGATTGCTATCTAAAGTATTAACTCTCAATGAAGCTCTATCTCCCTTAAGTTCAGGAGCTCACTCAAAGCTTTTAATTTGAAAAATCAAAAACTCTGTGTATTACCCCCCCCCCCCCATACACACAGTATACTTATTTCGGGACCAACAAGTGGTATCAGAGCAGTGTGTTTAATTACCACTGTTTCTAGAACCCAAGGTTCTTAAACTGATCTTTCAGAAAACCATATCTGTTCACTTGCATTCTCTAATATCTACAATGGAGAATACTCTCAAGTTGTCAATGCTTTCAGTAGAGGACTATGATTACTGGAAATATAGAGTGTCTTCTTTCTTGAAGGCACATCATGTCACGATGTGGCAAGTAATCACCACTGGACCAATCAAAATTATGAAGACATTTCCTCAAGAAACAACTGGCGTAAGAGAGCCAGGCACTGAGTTTAAGCCACTAAATGAGTACATTGCCGATGAGAAAAAGATCGGTGGATTAGATGATTATGCCAAACATATCATTTCAGGCACACTTGAAAGGCCCATGCTTGTGCAAATCCAACATTGTGAAACTGCAAGAGAGATGTGGGAAACTCTTGAGCAAATGTGTGCAGGGTCAGAGGAAATAAAGGAAAATAAACTAACCCTCGAGTGTCAAAAATATGATGCATTTTTGCAGGTACCTGGAGAATCCATCAGTGAAGTGGAACTTGGATTCATGCAAATATTGACATCCGTCAGGGCACTGAAACCTGACAAATACACTCAAAGGGAGATTAATCTGAAGATCGTATGGTGTCTTCGACGTGAAGACTGGCTACCATATCAGATTCAGATTAATGGGCGTCCAGACTTTAACAATCTCACCACAGCTGTCATCTTTAGTATACTGAAGAGTCACGAGACAAAGCAGATAATATTGGAGATTACAAATCCAATCAGAGATGTTGTTCCAGTGTCCTCATCACAAGAAATCGTAGCATTCAAGGCTGACAAGAGCCCAACTAAAGAAGCAAAGCCTGAAAGACTAGACCTCGAAGGTATGTCAAAGGCTGAACTAATGGAACAATATGTTCTAATGGCAAAACGCTTTGAACGTGCAAATATGAGAATCGGTAGATTCAAGAAGATGTACAGGGATAACCGTACAAGAAGGGCCACACCACCTCCCACTGAAGCAACCACTTCCACTCAGGAAGGGACAATGACTCAGTCCAAACCTGAGAAACAGTATAGCAAAGGTGCTTGCTATGAATATGGATCTTTAGACCACTTCAAGCCTGACTGCCCCGACCTCAGTAAAAAGGAAAGGAATGAGCTCAGACTAAGAAGAGATCAAAGGAATGCAGAAAGGAAGGCCATGATGGTCGATGATGATCCAGATCAGATCAACACTCCTTCCAAGTCAACATATGAAAAGCACTTCTCAGATTCATCAGATGATGAAGATCTTGGCTTGATGGCCATTGAGGATGAAGAGGAATCAAAGGAAGTCTTCTGCTTGATAGGCAACCACTCAGGCGACTTCGTCCCTCAGGTAATCTATGCACATGTCATGCCTGAAGCTCTATTCTCCCTTCAGTTTAGGAGCTCACTCAAAGTTTTTAATTTGAAAAATCAAAAATTGTGTGTATTCCCCCCCCCCACCCACCCCCATACACACAGTATACTTGTTTCGGGACCAACAACGGTTATTAAGGAGAGTGTATAAAGTAGTATAAGAGTAATAAAAGTGATAGAGTCCACGCCTTTTTTTTAAAGGGATAACTTTTACTATTATAGGAATGTGTCAAGTTTAGTGGGACGTCCGAATAAGATAATTGTATCAAGCTTAGTGGGACAGATGGATATAATTAGAGGAATGCTCCACCATCCGCGATAAACACAATAAAACGTGCTCACAATTGACGTGATAATATCGCATCAGCGAACATATCATTATAATTTTTCATTTTTCATTATTTTATATTAAGTAATATTAAATTATTTAAATAATCAATAAATATTACTTGAAAAATGAAAATTAATAAAAAGATTAATAAAATTTTAATATTTATTGACGTAGCATGTTATATCGAAACCTATCCATAAGCGGATGATGATTTTCGAATAGGAATATTACATTTGGCGTAAAACTCTATAATAGTAGATGGGAAACATGTGGGCCAACTAATCGACCATAATGAAATAAAACATAAATGAGTTGCATTCTATTGTGTAAGCATTGATTATTAATTTGACTTCTGCCGTGACGTTAAACGTTAGTTTTATAATACATTAAGTAATTAAGTAATAAATATAAATAGAAAAAAAGATAGACAAGTTAAATTTGTCCGAGTTCAGTAAGGATTGTTACAATAGATTATATTAGATGGAATTCCATCGGCATACTTGAAGATTCATCTAAATAAGTAGGTTTGTATTGGAGTGTGGAGTATGAACGAAGAATAACGACGGCCATTCAAGTGGCTTGGTTTGTGAAACTGAAACCTATTCCTTTTTTGTTGGAGCGTGAAATCTATGTCTTTTTTTGAGCTAACGTCTTAACTCAATTTTAATCCTAATAAGTTTTGGGATTAGGATTTTGTTACTATCTATAAATAGCATTTTCTCCTTATAATTTGTATTCGAAAATCATATAGTGAAAAACTCTGACTTAATATCGCTCTCGCAAGACGAACTGGGTAAACAATTTGTGTGATTCTTTTATGTTTCGTGATTAGGTCCGTGTATTTTTTATCAACAGTTTCAATATTTCATCCAAGTTAACTCACGAAATGCCGTTTCAATTCAATGTCATTAGAAAAAACCAATCAATCAATCAATACCAAATATAATTTCTTTAACAACTCCTGGGGTCTCTAAAGCAGCTAGCTATAGAATACATTCAGCGCAGTACAATGCAAAAGGGTCGCTTTGTTTATATCATCTATCGAGCTATGAGAATATGAGATCAAAGCTATATGCACATAGTATATTATATCTTCAATTCAAAATATATAACTGACAAAATTCTACAATAACGTTTCACAAGCTTTGCTCACATAATATATATATATATAAGTCAAGAAACAATTCAATTCCAGATCCAAAAATTGATGGGGATGGTGACTTTCCACATACGATCCCGTCGCCAAATTATTAACACTATATTTGGTATCTAAGATACGAGATTTATTTTATAATAATTGTTCTATAATTATTATAATTATAAAGTAATTATTGTGAAATATGTATCGTATCTTAGCTAAATATATTATTTAAATGTATTGGGTAAACAAAAAGAAGGAGATCGTTATGGTCTACGTTCGAAAAGAAGGGAACCATCTTGAATTTGAATGAGACAGAGTAGTATATTCTGAGTCCATACAACACCCATATATCTTTTCTTGTTAATCCGCTTCACAAATTACTATACACATCTCTCTGTCTATATATACACGTTGTAGCTAGTTAGGAGAAAACCTCCTAATATTTCTTCTTGATTCATTTTCGTTAAGAGGACCAAAAAAACAAAAGAAGATGTCGGTGAGAAAAAAAGACACGATTAATGTAATTTTTGTTGTAGTTGTTGTTATGAGCGTGGGATTTCCTACATGTTTTGCACATAATATGATGAGTAGAGCAAGCTTTCCAAAGGGCTTTGTTTTTGGAACTGCATCTGCTGCTTATCAGGTCAATATTCTTCTTCGTCTTCCTCTTTCTCTCTCGCACAGATACAAATATTGCACACTTATTACTAATTTTAACATGATTGCTATTGTAATCCGTGCTATAACATGATATGATATTTATTTATTATTGTATAATTAAAATATATTTTTAAAATAAAATAAGATATAAAAAAAGTTACATTACAAACAAAAAAGATATATGACTACATGCAATTCAAATTATACATTTTGTAAAGTATTTTTTAAATCATGTTATAAATTCAAGTGGAATCATTTTTTCACTCACCTTAAAGTATCGTGATAAATATTACTAAAAAAGTGAAATGAATCATAAAAGAGAAAAGTATAAATATTTAATTAAAATATTATATCTTACCATATTTTTATAAATAAAGTACGAAATATAATTAGTGATGTATTGAAAGACTTTAATTTCTTCAAGGGTTGGGAATTTATATTATACTTGTGGAGTACCTTTAAATTTTCATTAATTTTCGATAAAGTACAAGTGATTAAAAAGATGGTGTGTATAAAAATGTATTGGGTATACTCTCTCCATTTTTTAATAAGTGATCTATTTTAGTTTTTACATATAATAAGAAGAATAAAGGATTTATATTTATAATCTTATTGATTGATTTGTCTTTTGAAATATATATAACTAAGTTCATCTAATAAATATATAAAGGATATTGTAGGAAGAATTTGATTATTTTATTTAGAAATTTTGAAACAGAACACTTTATAGAAAACATAAAATATAATCTTGTAAACATAGTTTGTTACATAGTTCTGATTAAAAAGATGATCTCTAGGTTGAAGAGTTAACCTATCCACCATTCTAGAAAATGACTATTTATCTACATCGCACATTCCTTTCCTTTCCACAAGAGAGAGAGACTGATCGAGAGAATATTCATAACTTTATTATAGTTTTATTATTCATTATTCTCAAGCATTTAATTGGAGCTTTCTATTTTCAGTTTCATGCACAAATATAATTAATAGTTAATACTCCCTTACATTCTCTTCATTATTTCCACTTAGGGTATTGGCTGAGCTTACAAACTCCTTAAAACAATTTATAAACTCCTTAAAAATATTTGACAAATTAAGTTATTTGAAAGTTTATGAGTTGTAAAAATAAGTTCTTGGAACTTATAAATTGTTTAAAAAATAAATAGTTTTACCCCAATTTATTTCTCCATTAATTTATAAGCTGCCATAAAATTATATAAATAATTCTCAATATATTGTTATTACATAAATAGTTTTACCCCAACTTATAAAATGTCAAACACTTTATCATTTTATAATATCTTTAAAAAAGCTTATAAGCTCATTTATTCAAACAATTTAACAACTTATAAGCTTTTAATGTATAATATCTTATAAGATCTTGCATGAGCTTATAAGATCTAAGAGATTATAAACTAGCTATTTAAAATAAGTTTTGTCAAACACCCTCTCGTACAATTTCACTTTTCTTTCCAAAACACAATCCAATTTTATACTCATAATATACAATGTATTATTACTATATGCTATTTTATTAAAATAATTTCATTCAATATTTGTATAAGTACATAAAATCTAAAATTTGAAAAACACATCATACCCGACTCAAATCCGAAAATTTTAATTATAAATATTAATCTCTTTACCATTTGAGCAACATATGTACAAAATATTACGTACTCTTTCCTCCACAAAAATAATATATGTTTTATCATTTTGTAATATCTACGAAAATGTTTACATTAAAAATATATTATTTATAGTAAGTGGACATGTTACATTTACTATACACAACTCAATTTAAAATAATATATTATGCATGACACAAATTTCACTAAGTACACACAAGCCAATTTATAACAATGAGACCTGAACTATATTCATTACATATTTCCATTAAAGTTAAAGCACATTATAATTAAAACTCGTGTTGGTTCATGAACGGATGGATGAAGTATATATTTTTATTTACTTTCCCTTATTTCTCAATTTAGTTATTATATACGCCTTTCTTTTTTTAGACGAGACATATGTAAATTATAAATAAATTATTGTGTACTTTAATTACGTGTTATAAACTTTAAACTTGATGATTTTCGCATTCATAAAATAGACCGGATACCGATTTTGATAAGCTATATCATATCGTCTATGTTAATGCATGAATAAGAAATGTGTTTCTTTCTTAACTGTTTCTTTAGCACATAACCGTAGATGATAGAGCTGAATATAATTATGTATTTCTTTTTATCAGTAGTAGAATGAACTAGTTTATGATACGGTTATAGTTATATATACAATCTATCGATGTAGTAATAGTTTTCAAAAACCTTGTTGTAGATAAGAATTGAATGACCAAATTTATCACCAAATAATTTATTTAAATCGAATAGTTATATATCACCAAATTTGATGGGTTGCAAATTAATAATTTTCAGTACGAAGGAGCAGTTGACGAGGATGGAAGGGGTCAAACAATCTGGGATAAATTTGCTAATGAATCCGGTAAAATAAAAAAACTAAATAAGATATTGAAATTATAAATATACACGCATGCTAGTTTTGTAAAATATTATTACTATTATTATTTTTATGTCAGGAAAAATAGTCGACTTTAGCAATGCTGACGTAGCTGATGACCAGTACCACCTCTTCCGAGTACGTATTTCTCTTTTATTTCCCTAACCATATTACATACTCCTATAACCGAAATTGATATGCTGCATTTTAATTATACTTCGTCCCTCCAGCTAAAAGTGACTTGGTTTGACCAAAATTTCTAGCCCGACGGATGAAGTACTACATTTCGAACTCGTATCAATGTAATAACTAGATTCTATATTTCATTTCTTTTTCTAGGAAGATATACATATGATGAAGGATTTGGGAGTGGATGCCTATAGGTTTTCCATTGCATGGTCAAGAATCTATCCTCGTAAGCTTCTTCACTATTTCCTTTTTTCTTTTGAATCTAGAAAATTAATTGAATCTCTAAGAATAACAAGCTAGGGGTCAATTTAATTAACATATATATCATGCTAATTAATTTGTGTTAATCAGTGGGGAATGGTGAGATTAATGAAGCTGGAATCGATCACTACAACAAGGTGATCGATGCTTTAATAGCCCAAGGTAATTAATATATACTACAACATACCAAATTCATACACTACACGTGACACAAATACGTGCATGATGTTATATATGTAATGATATTTAATTAATATAGTTGATATATATGTCCGAAGGAATCCAACCGTACGTGACACTCTACCACTGGGATCTCCCTCTAAGGCTTGAAGAGAGTTACAATGGTTGGCTCCACCATGCAATCATGTAATCTAACATCATCAAACTACTATTACAACTTTCCTAATTAATGATCAGTACCAAATGCTAACTAAACTATTGCATGTTATTATTATTTTATTTCTTGCAAAATAAGCAGAGCTGACTTCACTACATATGCTGAGACATGCTTCAAGGCATTTGGTGATAGAGTGAAGAACTGGATCACCTTTAATGAGCCTCACACCTTTGCCGTGCAAGGCTACGACCTAGGGCTGCAGGCGCCTGGCCGTTGCTCCATCCTTCTCCATTCCTTCTGCAAGGCCGGTAACTCAGCAACCGAACCATACATCGTAGGCCACAACGTGCTCCTCTCCCACGCCTCTGTCGTCAATCTATACAAGACTAAGTACCAAGTACCAACATTACACCATTCACTTACTACTCTTACTTCATATGTTTGTCAAAAATAGATCTTCATCACCATCTTATAATTGTTTCTCTTTTGGGGGGATCAGGCGACACAGAACGGATCAATTGGGATATCCTTGGACTCATTCTGGTACGAACCGGCTACCAACACCACAGATGATATCGAAGCCACACAGAGAGCAATAGACTTCAACTTGGGATGGTGATGACTTATTTCAACTATTTTTTTTCTATATATATTTTGCTAAGTTTAGACTTAACATGATCTTTTGGTCTGTGTTTATTCAAATGTATGTATAGGTTTTTGGAGCCTCTGATCAAAGGGGACTATCCTACATCGATGAAGACTAGAGTACGCGAAAGGTTGCCTAAATTCACCATGGAGCAGTCCATGATGTTAAGGGGATCATATGATTTCATAGGCATAAATCATTACACCACATGGTATGCAAGCCAAGCCAACATCATAGTCTTGCTCAATGACTCCCTTGCAGACTCTGGTGCTCTCACCCTTCGTATGTTGTCCTGCCTTATCCTTTTTTAATATATATCTCCTTTTGCATTAAACTAGCTAAGATATTCATCCTTCATCTTTATACTATGTCGTTGCAGCCGTTGCAGTGGGAAAGCCTGTACATGATAGGGTAAGTGTGATCGATCTAACACATATATAGATAGCTTCAAATATGCATAATTCAAAATGCTGGTTTTTTTTAGGCGAATTCTGTTTGGCTCTACATTGTACCTCATGGGATTAGAAGCTTGATGAATTACATCAAGACCGCGTACGGGAACCCCACAGTGATCATCACTGAAAATGGTGAAATGACTTCACTTCCAAAGACATATTCACTTAGTTTAAAAGGGCTGAAACTGTTTTTTACTTTTCTTTCTTGCCCTTTTATTACCAGGAATGGACGATGGAAATAACCCTCTTACTCCCATCAAGGATGCTCTCAAGGATCAGAAGCGGATCAAGTATCACAACGACTACTTGACAAATCTACATGATGCTATAAGGTAACTTCTTGCCTCTTTTGAAATGCATCACTTTTTAGTATCTTATTTGTAGATACTCGTGTTAGCTGTACTTGTATGTTTCTGTTGTCGTCTGAACAGAGTGGACGGTTGCAACGTGAGAGGCTACTTCGCATGGTCGTTGCTGGATAACTGGGAATGGAGTGCAGGATATACTTCAAGATTCGGGCTCTACTATGTTGATTACAAAAATAAAAATCAGAGATATCCCAAAGATTCTGTCAACTGGTTCAAGACATTCTTGAAAGATTAGTGCAGAGACCACAAAGGCAAAGAACATTAGAGCGATGCAAACTAGTAAAAGTGATTTGGTATACATAAAATAAATGCATGTGTATATAAATGTGTAGCACGTTGGATATTTGCATAAACAAAAGAGGGGCGTAGAGAGAATGTAATGGTGTTCTTATTGTGGGTGTAATTGAAATATGTGGATTTCAAACCTTATTTGTTTGTATGAGAGTGAATGTTAAATAACTTATGCATGAATGATTACTTGATAATTGATATCAAAATTCTACCAACCCAAACAACCTCAACTATCATGTAGTACAAAAGCAGAATAGAGAGAACATATTTCAACTAATGTACAACAAATTCGAACAACAATCTTCTAACATCAAAGATACAAGAACGAATAGTCTGTAAAGCTTTAAGCAACTAACCTCTGATAAAATTGTGATCGAACTATCAAAAACAGCAGCCGCAATCAAACGGACACAAAGGAGTTCCTCCAGCAGATGGCTTCCCTATTCCCAACTCTTCTTCTGTAAACACAGAATACCCATCAGCAGTTTTCTTCCTTCGTTCAGAAGTGCAGACTGCAGATGAATTTTCTTTGAAGGAGCGACTCTTGCTACTCGTTCCCTTCTTTCTGTCAAGTAGTCTCGCATTTGCAGTGACTTCTTTGGTTGGTTTCCCATCCGGGCCTTTCTTTTCCTTTTCATTTTCATTTTCCTGTCTCTTGCGTTTCTTTCCAGCAAAAATTTCATCGATCTCACTTCCCATCTTTTTTGGCTTTAAAGAGACCTTCTGTTCTACAATGTTATTCACATTATCTGCTTTTGGATGCTTCTTCGACTTAGCAGCTTTTTTCATTTTATTATCACAATTTTACTCTCCAAACCAGCAACGTTTAGTAACTGATGCAGAATAAGAAAAAAAAAAGATAAGGTGAAAAATACCAAGGATAAATATGCAAATAAGAATATGAGAACAATCAATTTAAAAATATAAAACAATATCTACAAATATCAGTATAGATAGTGAAGTTTAAATGCAAAACAACAGGTGGCCTTATGTCATCTGGGTAAATCTAATTTGAAGACAAAATTCAGACTTCTTCAACTAGTGTGATACCTATCGTTTCGAAGCGGTAACCAATCTACAACTATTTCATCTCCAGTAATAAGATCGCATGGTAAAAACAATCAAAGTCATATTTGAAGACAACAGTATTTATAAGATTGCATGATACCTATCTTTTCCAAAGCCCAAGTAACCAATCTACAACAATTATTTGCTTTATCACCAGTTGTTAAAATATAGAAACTAATCAGCTTCAACAAGAAACACATGATTTTATATGATTTGCTTCCCTCTTAAAATGCTTCCACAAACAATGTCAAGTAGTGTTGATTTCTTTATTAAAAACCTTCACTTCATCCTGAAGCAATAACAAACAAGTCCCAGATAACCACAAAGCAGTCAACGAACAAGAAAACTGCAGTCTTGGATTGGTTTACTTACAAAAACAGTAAATGCACATCAGCATTTTGAGTAAGCAAGAGCAACACAGTCACAATCAAGAAAGCAATCAACAGATATCAAAAAATCAAAAAGAACAAAACCGCGGTGAACTATGGAGGTGAAAATAGGACAATGTCGAACACAGTACTGCTGCAAATACCAAACAATAGTACTTGGCAGCTGAATTAGTGGGATTAAAATACTATCATGCTTACAGAACAATCAGTCTAAGCTAAGCTATATCCAAAGCACTATCTTCTTCTATATATAAATGTTATGACAGCTTCTCAAACCACTCAGAAAATCAGTTTTCCAACACACAACACTTATAAACATTTAGCTAGAAACACAAAGGAGAGAAGGCAGTCATTCTTTGCAGCAGAAGTTCTCAAGCAAGTTCATACCAATTACCAAACAATAGCATTTCCTGAGGTAATCAAGAACGTGCTTTAATGTACATGCTTTAAAGTTTTTAGTTTAAGTTCAGAACACTACATTCACAGAAAATGAGAATCTTTTATTTTTTTCGTATTGCTTTTGACTGAATTTAGAGACAACTAGAACCCTTCAAAGACTAAAAATTCATATCACAAAATATAGTATTCGTCCATAACAGAAACTAGGAGTCATAGTTTTATCCTTACACTAATTATTACATACACAAATTCCTCCTTTACATAAGAGAATAAGTTAGTGCAGGAATGAAATCGAATTCAGAAATTTAAGAACAAATTATAGATACACAAATTCCATCCAAAACCAACCAAATTAAAACATGCAGACTTTGAAATATAGAAGATAACGAGATATAGAGATTACCCCGGGGAAGGAAACTAGGGCGCGTTAGCTGCTGCTCTCTGCCGCCAAGAAATAGCTCGAGCGAGAGAGAGAGTGCAGAGGGAAGAGATTCCGGGGGAGAGTGAGCGAGAGAGGGTTTCGAGAGTTGCAATGAAATGGGAGAGAGAGAAGAAGAAGAGGGGCATGAGGCATGTTTAATCAATGGTCATGGGTCGTATAAATCCATGGGCTTGTTTAATTAGATGTTGGGTTACCTTATGATATTTAATAAAAGTATTAATTCAAATATATTAAACATACCATTAATCTGTTACTACAAATGCTTATTTCTTTTTCTATAAATAACTGATGGATCACTGAAGAGAGAGAGAGAGAGCCATGCTTAGAATTCGAATGACTAATTTAAAGCTTTCGAACGTCTCTTTTACATCATTTAAATAAAAATAAATAATTACCATGGATTAAACCGAGACAAACATATGTAGTGTAGGGAAAAGATTAGTACCGTAGTTACAAAACAAATGGAGTAACATATCTAGAAATAATTTGAGCATCACAGACAGAGCCATCCATCTATTCTCTGCATTTCATCTCGTATAGTATAGGAAGAAAGAAGCATGATATCCATATGCATGACCACCTTCCACTTTGTCTAATTATCTGACAACCTGGCTATTAATATGAATCTTAATTAATATATATATATGTGAAGCCAAAATTATATATGGTGTATGTCTTCAAGTGCAGTACAAAACATAACCATCCAAAATTCATTAGGGACCAAAATTGAAGTGACATCACACATTTACATATTCTGCTGCAGAGTAAAACTAGACAAGACACTTAATGCATCCATCTACCCATTTTCATACTCATCATCTTCCTTTTCTTGTGAGCTTGATGCTTGGCTGCAATCTTCAACTTCCTCTTGGCATTTCGTACTGGATTCACCACAGCCATCACCTTCTCTCCCTGTTTCCTCTTGTCGCGCTTAGTCTTTATATTTTTACGTATCTGGCTGTAAATCTGGACAAAATTCTGCACCCCCATGATGTCCCTTATGCTATCACTCACCTCCTGCGCTAGTTGTTTAAGGTCATCTGTTGCATGATTCACAAGAGGGTCAGAATATTATTAATAAGAATAGTAGTCGATTCAAAATGTTTTGTCTTCTTTTTATTCTCCCAACAGTAGTAGTTACCTGGAATAACTTGACCAGTGTAACCTTCACAGACTCTGTACAACGGCAACAACAGCTGGTACGCGAAACTACGGACATCGTCAATACTTGTAGGTGGAGATGTTTCATAGAAATGGAGAAGTTTTGGTGATATTGATTTGTAACAGTTGAAGACAATTTTCATCTGCAAGAAAGATCAATCAGAAATCGTAGAGTATCATAATAGATTGAATACAGAAATTGTTTGGTTTGAAATATTGCCGATTGTTATAAAGAATGTTCTTTGCCCTACAAGTTTGTATATATGTATGTATTGACTTGCTTATATGATATAAAAACTTATACCTGAGAGACCTCCATCTGAAAGGTAAGCTTTCCCATTCTCTGGAGCAAGTAGGAGATAAACGGATGCTGATTTTTATCATGTTCTCTACTGGCATCAGAAATATAAGATTCAAGAGTTCTCTTTCCTTTTCTTGGATCCAGAACACCAAAAGCTTTACTGAAACGATCTTGCTCGCTGCGGTCCAGGCAGGACCAGAAACTTGAAATATCCATGTTTTCACTCTTTTGTAAGAAGGAATGGAGACCACCAATTGAAAACACAAGGTTTTGCAAGATAATGATGCCAGATTTGTCATCACACGATGGCACGTTCAGTTGACAACATAAAGAAACAGCTATATGGAAAAGTATGCTCGGTTTCATGAGGTAGAATGCTTCTGCTGTGACTTTGCTGATATCTCTACAAGCATTGGTTACTGCAGCAAAGTAAGAAGACAAAATCCGGCACGATATGTTTCGCAACCAAATGTGAGGATGCAACAGGAATTCACAGATGATATCCCAAGTATCCTGTTACACGTTTTTAAACAAATATGAGAGGCTGAAAGGATAAAACGAACACATTGTTGAAACTCCTTTTATTATCTTCAGAAAGAAGAAGTTAAAACTGAATTTGGAGCATATAAAGTAATTAAAGTAGTTGATTACAGCGAGACACTGATAGATTAGATCAAAACAGGAAAACAATTGTGCTGAAACTAAACAGTAAACAGGCAAACAATCATGAAAAAACTGACGAGTATTTTCATAAAGCACAATTATTAGAATAATTAGGATAAACCTAGAACTCATAACCTTCAATGTCAACAGTACGATCATAGATAGAATCATAGAACAGTAAGTTGTACCTCAAGCTCACAATCATGGAACATGTCATGAAACTGGCTTAGGATCTTCTCGAACATAACCAATGAATAATACGCCTCCTTCCAGAATGGAATAACTGAATCATCCGATAAATCTTCTTGACCGGACACAACAGCATCGACAGCAAGCTGAAGAATGTTTCTCATTGATGGAAGTACTTTAATGAGGTGCATCTGAAATCTCTTTCCAGTAACTTCCACTAGTAAACCCAAAACCTGTCGAGCAAAATCTAATATTCTCAGAGATAGTTGTGCAGAAAAGAACAGCAGCAAGTACAAACCATATGTAGCAAATGTGGCCAAGGGATAGTGAGAGAATAACTGTGAATCTATGATCAATTGAAAGATGAAAGATCGTACTAAAAGCCACAATGCTCCAGAATCAGGATTCATAAATTTGAGGATTAAGTTTAATGGAGCTATAATGTAGTAATAACATCCTAAACACCATTGCATATTATTCAAAAAAATCCAGATTCACACTATAAGTCTTCAACTCTGATCTATACAAGGACCTGTATAATATGAATCATAAGAATAAGACATCAAACTACATCAGGAATACATTCTGATCTCTTCTTATTCTAATTTAAGATGTTTTCCAACAAAACGTTACACCGTTGTTGACAACTGACAAGATAGAACTAGAAAACTCCTTCCTCCTGGCCAGCGACAAAGCACTCTCATATAAGGTCCCAAATGATATCCAACTAAAGTGGTAAAAGATAAGAGATGAAAACAGATAATAAAAAGACACATTTTATATTAATCTACCTGTGCTGCAGCAGCCCATAGACTCTGTTTTTCACCAAGGTACCAGGACAGGCTATACTCAAGTATTGAATGAAGGGAATGGGAACTAATATGCCCAATAAGACACCGTATTGCAGCAGCAGACATGGAACGAACTTTCCCCTCATTATCATTTGCCAAACAAATGACCAGGTGTACAAACAGTGTTTGGGACTGTGCATCTACAGTATCCCGTGGGAATTTTAATATAATATCGTTGAGCATCTCTAGGACAGATTCCCTCCCACTCGAATGCTCATAACTGTAGGATATATTGGTCATACAAATTATGGTTATAATAATATAAAAATAAAATGAAACACAACAAGTTTCTCAGAGTAGAGTATTTTTACCTCAAATTTGCAAGTAAGAAATCAAAATGTTGCTGCAAGCGCTTAGGCGAAAGATGATAACAGAGTAAAAACTGAAGCAAGATTTGCCTACACTTCTTACGGATGGGCTCATTTTGACTTTGTACCATCAGTTCAGCAACAATCTGCACAAGATCATATATCTCCGCAACTACCAGCTTTCGATGAATAATAGCCTTCAACAGTGAAAGGGCAATGAATGAAGGGCTTTTTGCAAGATCAACGAACAATGGAAACTGGATTAACATATGTAACTGATCAGCTGAAAGCGTGACTCTCTTGCTTCGCAGAAGCGTTGTTAACAACTTCATGCATGACTCAGTCAACTGACTGTTAAGATTGACTGAACCTTGTGCTATAACCAGCAAGGAATTCTTTATCTTGTCCGCTTGCAGCTGAAGTGATGGCAATGGCAAACTTACTATCAAAGAAAAACACCTAAATGCAGCTGTTACAATGTTTTCATACTTGGAACTCAAACATTGACCCAATAAACTGACAAATGGGTCAAGCAATGATATAAGTTGAATGTCATCAGAGTTAAGCTTCAGTTTCTTTAAGTAGTTATGCAAGACTTCAAGGGCAAATGTAGTTATCATATGAGAAAATTGCCGATTAACATTCACTAATTTGTTTCTCCCAATTGTATCATCTCGATCATCTCCCTGGAAAACAGAACCGTTTGCATGACCATTACCTTCATCAGCAATGCCATCTGTAATGAGGGAATTTGCAAATATGAACAGTTCAGTCTGCTCCACGGAAGGATTGCAATCTATACCATCAGCTATGTGTTTTAACATCGTCTCCAATTTCAACTTCAGCTTCTGGGTCAGTTGCTGCTTATGTAGATGAACTGTAACAGGGGAAAGAAGTCTCAAAGCATGAGTGTTGAAAGTGACATTCTGGGCAATCAGCTTTAGTGTTTCGTAAGATTTCTGCTTTCTTGTCTCTTTCATTTTTGAAGCGATTTTATCAACCTCTTTCTCATCAGAAACACCCCCAACTATATCATTCTCTACAACAGAAAGGAGGTCACTTAAACAATAATCCAACTTTCCACAGATGGGAATTTTGAGGAACTTAGACAGCAAGAAATTGAGTGTGTATCCTAGCACGTGTAGTTCATATCCTCTCTTCAGTATTCCCTTCATGACTTTGACAATAAAATGAAGATACTCCAATCCCAGTTCCTTTAAGCAGGCTGACAATGCAGACCTAGCATCTTCACGTACACTTTCCAACCGATTTTTTAGAAAGTTTGAAATACGGTGAACAACAGTTGGAAGCTGAGAGTCCATGATATCACCGGGCAGTAATTTTAGGACTTTCAGTGCCACCAGGCTGATGTTAACATTGATCTTGTCAGAATCAGAGACCAGTAATTTCTGAATCTTGGGGAAAATATTCTTGTGTAAACTCTCCTGTATGACAGGTAGTTCATCGCGATCCGTGAAACTCATCAGAGTTGATGAAGACTTCATATTAATAGCGTACGGGTCAGGTGCATCAAAAGCGGAAATGGTAGCTTCTTGGATCATAGAGGACTCCTTAAAATGGAAATGGTCAAGTATGGCACAGATAACTCGACACAAAAGCTTTTGCTTATCTGGTTTTAGTGCCAAATAGCGGAAACATTTGGCTAGCAAAGCGTAGTATTGATTCCACTTCAGGCAACCAGATACTGATGCCAGGGAATCAATACATGCACTTCTTATATGCTCATCCTTCCCATCTTGTGCATCAAACAGCATGCTAAAGAGCATTGGGACAAGCACTTCCGATGTGATTACCTAGAAAATTTGTTTAGTTCCCAAAGATTATTGATGTGAGATAATGTTAGCTAACACAAATAAACATTAGTCAGCATATTCTTAACATATGTGAAAAACTTACCTTCGACAGACTCCCGGAACTGACAATGTTGCTAAAGCGAGCGAGTGCTCTCGCTCTCCTGTGTTTCTGCATTATTAATGAAAATGACATAAAGAACGGATCACACATGAGTGTTCCTCTAACTTAAAATGAAGATTTTTTCCGGGAGGAGTAGATGAGGTTTTACCTGTAAGTGTGCTATGTTATTGAAGAAATCTTGCTCAGCATCATCACTACATAGAGCCCTATATGAATCAAAGTTTGCTTCCTTTGGAAGCTTCATCACCATTTCCCGAAGCAAATCAAGCCAGAGCTGAAACCAACAAATACTTGTTAAAAGCATTGTTGCTTCCAGTTGAGCAGCAACAAAACCCACCAGAACCCAACCAAAGCAAAAAGTTCTAAAAGCGAAAATAAAGGCAGGATGAATAAATAATGGGGGTAAGAAAGAACTTGTTATGGAATCAAGACCCATATCACAATCTGAAATTCGTAGCAGCAGTAGAAAAAAAAAATACTAGAGTTTAGAGTGCAAAATCTGCAGCAGCAAGCTATTCAGCACAAGAGGAGCTGTCAACCAACATGGACATCATTCTACTATATTCAATTGAAATGAAATTCTAAAAATATCCTCTGATGCAGTGATGCTAGCAGAGCAGTATCAGCAATCCATGTATGCGAAGCATAGCAGTCAGTAAAAATCATTTGATCTGGGAGAGTGTTCATATGTATATGTGATTTGATCAACAAATCTTTCTCCCAATAACGGAATAGACACACATTGTTTATATTGCAATAAACTCCCATTTCTAGGTGAAACCTTAGCTAAATTGACAACTACAGAAGGCCAAAATGCAAATCGACATCCTTTTCAGCTATTAGGCATTACACACGTTTGCTAAAAGAAATCAAAGCTGCCACAAAGCGTTGTCAGAGCATTGCACAATAACTCAGTCACCCTGATAACCTCCTATATAACAATGACAAGTACTGAAACAAATCTTTGTAGAAAAAGTTCAGAGAGAAGAAAAGGTGAATATCAATAGATAGCAGCAGAAGTGTACCATTATGGAGTTTGGGGGGTTCTTTTAGGGAAATATACTTGAAGAATTACAACAATAATAAGAAATTCAAACAACTAGCCAGGAGCAAATTTATAGATCTCCCCTACTTAGATACTACTTGAAACATTAAATCAGACACTTGAGGGTTCTAATCTCAAGATACCCTTCATCTGGACAACCACAAATAAGATCCATAGACAAATCAGACTTGCAATTAGCACGTGTATGCTAATGAAAGGAACCACCTAAGGACTGGAATAGAAGCAAAAGAGAAGGAAAAGATTGAACTTCAATACCTTCTTACCAGCACCTTCCTTGTTCATAGCATTTCCCATATGTTTCAACAAAAAATTGTTGACTATGGGCTGAATACGGGCTCGAGACCATACTTGGTCAGAATCCAGAGATCCACTTAGGATCTCACCAGAAAATTCAACAAAGGAGAGCAGTAATCTGAATGCACTTTGCCGTAATATGATTTCTTCAGATGACATATCATTTACCGCATGAGCTAGGATTGGTAATGCATGCTGCTCCTCAATTGTATAAAAGAACTTCACATTAACCTTCTCATAAGCAGAGAGTACTTTCTCATAATCAAGACCACTCATTTCCATTGCAGACGTTGCATTTAGTTCACGAAGAACTTTTGCCTGCACATAATAGACATAGATGAAACTTATTATTCTCTTTCTTCAAGGGGGAAAACATAAATTATTTATGAGAATTATCTAGCGACTTGAATACCAAAGTTAACAAAGAAGAATCATTTGAGGCGACGGCGTCAAGGACGTCACATATAGAGTTGCGAATGGCCAAATCAGATGAAATGAGAAGAGGGGAAAGTGAATTCAAAATCTTTTTACTGCTGCCACTGCCAAGGACTGTTGCCACTCGACCAACGATTTGCACTATATTGGCACAGATATCTGCAAGATCAAAAACATCAGTTGGTACTTGGTACTGAATCAAGAAAATAATCATATTTTAGAAGACTAGAATGATCAGAGTCAAGAGACTAACCAAAATTAAGGCGTTTCTTTGCAAGAAATGAGAGTAATATATCAACAAATAATTCAGCAGCTGCTGGCTCCTTTACATACTTCGATAACAAGTTGAAGATGGTCATATCTCTTTTTTCAGGGAATTTGAGAATAGGCCTACAGGGAAAAAAGGTTCCCAACCGTTAGAAGATTAGAAGAACGCTCAACCATAGTTTAAAATACCTGAGCTTATACATTAGAATAAAAAGTTAAAGATGCTATTAGAGACGCAAAGTGTTCACCGGACAAGATTAACATGGAAGGAAATGTTGTCACTTACTACAGAACTTTTCTAGAAGACCGCAATACCAGTAATAAAGACATCTGAAAAGTAATCTAAACACATCAAATTGGCTGGTGTGACTAATGCAGCCAGCGTATGAGACAGCCATTAAGCAAATACGGAGCACATTTGGACAATAATAAATATAAGGAAGAAAAGTGACATGCCATATGTTTATGCTACAGCCTACAAGAGCAACTTAGGTAAACATTAAAACAAATTCACATAAGCAAACACACAAGGATGGGATTCATGGGAGAAAGAAAGGAAAATACCTCTTAGTTGAATTTTCTTTGGTGAAAATACAATGCAAGCCGCGGATGAGCTGATCAAGATGGGGAAGTAAAATTCTTTTGACAGTGACATCTTCGCTATTCAGTGCATTATCAAGCTTCAGCAAGTTCTTTGTGAACTTCAAGATACAAGACAAAATAGGTTTTGAAGCGGGTGGAACACTAAGCATGGAGAAAATGTCAGGCACAAGATTCTCCTCCTTGGATAATAGTGGAACAAGTTTGTAGCTTTTACTCATTGCAAGAAAACAATAGAACAGTGAACTTGGCTTTTGGCTACCAAGACCTTCATTCTTAAATTTAGCAACCAATGGTTTTACTGAAGTAAAGAATAGGTCCCAGAATGCACCCCCAAAATCATGATAATCGTATTTAACAAGATCAAGATATATGACCTTAAGGCTTAAGGACCTCAAGTCCCTTATCTGTTTCCTCTCCTGCAAATGAACATAAATTAAATAGTTTAGCCACTACTAGCTCAAATATTTTAAAATATGACAGCAAAGAAAGTGATTACTACGTTTTAGTGAAATTTTAAAGTTAATAAGAGTCAATTGATAAGTGTACAGTGTACAGTGTACAGTGTACAGTGTACAAGCTGCATCTCTATATTTGTCTTTCCTACAAAATTTTAAATGACTTAAAATGCTAAAACTAGAGTCACATTTCTATGTTTACTTAATAATTTCTTACGGTGAGAGAGAGGTGTTGGCATATTAATAGAATCCGAGGACAGTCAAAATAATTCCTGATATAACGAAAAAGTAAATGCACAAAGAGAAGTGGAAAAGCAGATATTAAGCAAAATAGTCCTCAAATTTCTTCATCATAGAAAAGTGAAGAATTATCAGCATTAGTCCACTGGTACGGGACAGATGATCTCACTGCAAAGTATTACCTTGACCTTATTTTCTACTTCGTCACTGTCTCGAACCTCCGAATCTTGATTGCCAAGAGCAGACGTGCAGCTTGACGAGATCAGGACCACACAGTTCATCAATAGATTAAGAAAGGGCTTAAGGCGAGATTCATCAAAAACTGCCAAAATATCTTTAACAACGTGGAGAAAACCATATTTCTTCTTCCAGGATAGAGTTTCCATGGTATTTGAGGCAAAATACCTCAGGATATCAGATGCATCAACCTCAAACTTAGGACTTTTGGATAATGTCCAGAAAATTTTGTTGATTTCATCACCACTTTGAGAGACGGGAAGTAAGGGCTTTACTATTAACCAGAAGAAAAGAGGAAGCTCATCAGGATCAAGCTCAGCTATAAATCCTAGAACCGCCTTTCGATGATGAACACTTGCACTCTGCAAAAGGTGAAAGCAACGTATTGAGATGTTTATTATAGTTTAGACAATTCAAAGTAAAACCCACACACAGTGTTGCAAGCTCTTCACATACTGCAGCCAAGAGCATCCACATTTATCAGATATATTCAAGCCTATTTTTTTGTTTTCCTTTATTAATTATATTTTTCAGTATTTCTCAGCTTTTGGGGGGGGGTCGAAGTTTTATATACATCACCTTCTGAGTACCAAGCATCTTCAAATTTCTAACTTTTGGTAAAAGTATCCGTACAACTACAGGAACAAGAGAAGCTCTATGATTCTCATCAATAGGAACCATCGAGGTTTTGGATAAACTCCACCTTGCAAGCTCATCCCGCAGATTTTTTGCATTAATAAGATTTTTCAGATTTTCACCATATGGACATAAAAAGTTGTCCTTCCAGTTCAACAAGCAATCAAGAACTTTTGTCTGTATATCAGCATCATTTTGATCAAGAAGCCTGCAGTACCAATACAAAAGCCCAACACATAAAAGTAAGCTAAAAGTACTTTCACTAAAAAAAACGGGGGGATATGAACAAACTTGGAGACAACTTGTTATGTCCTTCACCAATATGCAAGGACAAAAGATATATAAAACACTAAAAATCTAGGAATTGCAGCCACTAATATAACCAAGTAACCAACCTGTCCAAAAGAACAACTTTTAAAAAGGGACCTTGATAAAAAGCCTTAGGGTTGCGCAAGAGTCTGAACAAACTTAACCACTCTTTAAGAATTCCCTTCCATTCTTTCCCTTTATTACTCAGTGTATATGATTCAACACTGCAAATTTGAGCCAAAGTTAGACATGGTCCGCTACAAAACAATATATATAATGATAATTTTATAAATACAAGAATCAGCAAATATTAAAGAAAATAAACATAAAAACACCTTATGAGTTCTTCAACATTGTAACCCAAAAATTTAAGAAACAGAGGTACTATTTGCCGAGAGTGAGATTCGGCTACTGAAGGAACTTTCTGTAAGGACTGAATCAAGAGGGACAAAATTGTTGTGCATGGAGTACTGTCAAATACACGAATGGTATCAGATCTGAAGCATCCAATCAAACCTACAAAATCAGCATAAACTGTAGAGTCAATTGGGTTTGTCACCACAGAGGTAGTTATGATGTTGCAAGTATATGAGGCACAAAATGCATTTCCTTAAGATACAAGGCAGAAATACAAGAAAATAAATTTAGGCACCCAGAAAACAACTACCAGAGTCTTCCATCGAGTCATTAGCGCCTCTATCGTTCTGGTGATCAGATGCTAGAAAATCAGATTGGCAATTTTCAAGATAATTAATATATCTGTTCCACACAATCCCGAAATAGTGTCCAATAAGGACACTGAGGCACTCTAAAGCTGGATTCCAGAAATAACTAAGCCGGTTGTGAAGTATGCCGAAAATTCCATTTAAAGCAGCAAGTATGTATTGATCAGCCACTGTATGAGCACTCAAAGCCGTCTGTAATTTAGAAATTAGTAGTATAACTGTACGGCTTGTTGCAATTGAAAGAGAAGTCTCTTCAGCAGATCGGAGTATGTTGAGAACCTACAATCCAAAAATATATATGATGAAATTGCTCCAACACATTATATTACATAGAAGGCAAAATTTATGTAAAAGAGTGTTACATTATTATGGGGCACATCCACTGGACTAGTCTCAGAAATATCAATTCCTGAACTATTGTCAGAAAAATGTTTGCCACCTGAATCTTGATCATGTAAAGATTCAAAATGGGACAGTATGCACAGGGTAGAAAGGCGGATCTCTCTATTGGCATGGCTCAGATTTTCAGAGAATATGTCTAGAGCAGCCAATGAATTTCCAGCTATATGCTCCGGAAGATTAAAATGACCCTTCCCATGTGATGCGCTGAAAGATGAACACAGTGCCATGTAAAGAGAAATCGTTATGCATTTTGGATAAAGAAAAGGCAACTATAAATTTATGTGGTGGGGGGACTTACCTAGAGAGTGAATCCAAATAACCAGCTACAGCAGATAATACATGAGGTGACAACTTATATCTTTTTGCAAGATCCAAGAAGGTTGTCATTACAGACTCTTCATGAGCAATACCCCTCAGAGAAGCCAACTTGCTATAAGAACGCAATGCAGCCCCAAGCAAGCTATACCAAGTATTTTGCTGGAAACCTTCAGGCTCTACAAAATTATCAGATGCTATAAACAGATAGAATAAATCAATTTCTTTCCACAAAAAAAATGCCATATCATCTGCAGTGTGCTCAATTAACAGTTGTGATGCAAAACTGAAGTAGAAAACATAGACATAAATGTGCTTTACATTTAGGGCTCATTTGCTATGCACAATGAAATAAGGTTTGATATGTTTGACTTGGATGTCAGCATATTAAATTCTATATATGTGTGTGTGTGTTCAATTCCTAAGATGTCCTTCAAATGTTAAATCTTTTTGGGTGCGTTTGGGTTGGCGGATATGATAGATAGTCTTGATGGGATAGGATAATATAGGATAGGATTGGAAGGGAAATTAATAGTCAGCTCAAGTTGGGGTAATAGTTTATCAACCAATCGGGCGATTGGGGCACATTCATTTATCCACTGCGAGCCTTATCAATCAAACCAAACAAGTGATTAAATTGAATTGTTTTGTCAATCAAACCAAACGCCCCTTTAGGTTATAATAATATAACTGATCCGATTAAGGATAATTGAGTCTAATACTTGTTAAAAAAATCTAGTACTGCATATACCACCTAAGAGGTGTAATATAAAACACAATAATTTGTACGATACATAGCAGGCCCTTGCTTTATAAAGGGCCTTGTGTTATAAAACAAATGAGATATTACAGTATCCTAGTTATACACCCCCTTCACTCTTAGCATATGAACCCTTAAAGTACAAGCGAACTCTTCTTAAAGAATCTTGGCATACAGTTGTAACAAACAAGTATTAACATAAAAAAAGCACAAATGGCTGCAATCTATTTTACACAAAAGTGAATAGACATCATTAAGACTTGGTTGAAGACTTACTCGGTTCCACAATAAGAAGCTTCTCGATTGCATTTATGAAATCCATTAATAAGGATGGACTTTCTTGCCAATCTGCTAAATTAGAATAGCACCCAATAACAGCCCATAAGACAGCCAACTTATTTTGTTGAACAGGATGCAAATTCCCTTCTGCAAAATTACTGATTTCTTCAATCCAATGGTGAAGAGTCTCCTCAAAAAAAACAAAAATCCTAGAATACACCTCCCTGGATTTCCCATCCCAAAAGCTAGAGCCAGTAGCTTCTTGTTTCTCACGGAACTTCATCATTAAATGCATGACTTCTTCATCACACATTACTATTAAATTATTAAATGCACTGCAATCAGATGAGAACATTTAGATAATGAATGAATCAATGTATTTTTTGAAGAGTAATGAAAATAATGGGTAGCTTTAAAGTTACCGCATTATATTTGTTCCAAAGACATGATAAATACTGTGGTCCTTCGATAGAAGATCTCCAATAAAAGTTAGTAGACTGTAGAAAAGCATATGTGTGAGGCCCACAAAGAAAAGAGAGCAGACAAATTATTGTATGACAAAGATAAGGTGAAATCCATACCTTTGACTTCTTATATCAAACACAGACTCCCACTCTAAAGAAGCCCGCTGCAAAGCAGGCATATTCTTAGAACTGGAGAGACCACCAATTACACAAAGCATTAGTTGCAGAACTTTTTCAATAATTTCGGAGGTCGGGTCCACATTCTTCATTGTAAGACATCGAACAACAAAAGTTTGCACTAGTTGATCAATAAGTTTGACCAAGGGTTCAAAATCTGTACATAGCAAAACTTATATAAACATACTGAAGTCAGATAATGGGATAAGGAACAAGGTAAGACACTTGAAGACCACCTGTGATTTTCCCAGGATAATCATTTTGCAACGTAGAAATAAGCAGGGCCAAAAGGCAAGTCAGGTGTATAAATTTCTCATTTATCAAAGATTCTGATATCTTTTCCAACAAGCATTTTGATATGAGAGAAAGGTCCACTGGCTCAAGCTCCGCGTGCAGTCTCTCAAAGGTCAGAATAAGAACTTCAAGAACAGGTCTGGAGTCTGGATGTGAACAACATATTTACAAATAAATAGAAGGATTACAAAATGAGGTGTAAAGGATATGCTAAGTTCATATGATATGATATGATAATATAAGATAATGTTATATCAATTCCATGGAAAACAAACTACATCTCGCAACTTCAAACAGTATACTGTGTTCTGGATCTTTACACTGTGTAATACAATGTTTTGTATTTTATGTTTTTAAACAGTGGGGTACAAATCTATGTGAACTAGAAAATTTTACAGCAAAAATAATAATAACAATGTCACTATAAGGATTAGAAAGGTCCAATTTGCATGTCTGTAATCAGCACTTGTTAGTAATATTCTGCAATTAACGGCCAATCAACTTTCAAAGAACTGTGCTTAAAATCAAAATAACTACACAACTATCGAGTGGACTAAACGCTACAAACAGTAGCAAAATGTTGTGCTAATTCCTTGCTAAAAGAATTACTGACATGGGAATAGCCAGAACCAAGCAATATAAGATCACAAATTATAATTACAGACCTTTGACGCTTTGACCATCAATTTCGAAGGAAGATTCATCAAACAGGAGTGGCAATAATATCTCACTCCCAGAGCGCAATCTTGATGACGTGCTTCTCATAGCATGAGATAGTAGAGCACTAACCCCAGATTTCCTCATTTCCGATGGTTCCTCAACAACTTCAGTCATAAGTTTCAATATACCTGCTCAACATTTGAAAACAAAAAATTGATCTATCCAAATAATTTGAACACAGCCAGCAACATTTTTATTTTAATTGATAAAAGCGTAAAGGCATATTGTGTTAAACATAAAGTAAATGCACCTAGCATGCATAGCTTATATCATATAAGCTCTAATATGAATAGATGAGAGGGCAATCAAATGAATGGATGTTTTACTCACGCATATACACCAAGTATTAATCATTCACATATATAAAGAAGTTCACTCTCAGGTGTATTCTTCAAAAAACAAATTAAATACAAGTTCACCAGGGAAAACATAAGTACCTTTCTTTAGTTGTGGAGTCTGCGCTTTCCTTAGCAAATATGACACTGACTCAGCCATCAATTCTCGGATACAATCTTTAGGGTAGTATCTTAAGTTTGACGTGATTCTGTAAAAGAGTATAACATGAATGGAGAAAACAAGAGAAGAAATTCAAAACTACGCATTCATGAAATGAAACCCAAATATTTTTTAACGTGGTTTTCTAAATCCAAGTAACAAAGAATGCTTAGTTAGTTTGTTGTAGAATAAGTATCCCACATCGGCTATGTCTCCTAAGTCTGGCTTAGTCTCTTGAATATATACTACTTTTCTTCAATATCTCTATAATTTTCTACATGTTTCTATATTTTGTTGTTCTACATGGTATCAACTTTTTAACACCATGAATACAGTTAATGCTACCTGAGAATATGGTCAACGTCGTCTTTAAGATACTTTTGGAGGTGCATCATTACATATGACCATGATGTAAATATCTGCAAAAAGAACAACATTTTCATGTAAGATGTTTGAAGAACAAGGAAAATAAATTAATACAGAGATACATAGGGAAACTCTTATACCTGCTCAATTATCTCTGGGTTCTTATCAGCACCACTTTGAAAAAGTGATTCAAAAGAATCAAGAATTCTTGAAAGAAATCTGAAAATAAGGATAGCAAAAATTAAAGTTCATATTGAAATACAGTAAGTTGAAGAATAAGAACCTTAGTCGAAAAAATAATATAGAATTGAGAGTATTAAGTTTCAACAAGATTTGCTGCCAAGGGTCATAGTTAGACAAGGGGCATGAGTTTTTTACCGATCTCCACTCAGAACCCAACCCACACTCTCTCGAGTTCAACATATGTTATACTGAATTAGTTCATTTTGGCATGCCAAAAAGACTTGTACTTTATACTTGTGTAAACTATTTAAAATAACTTGCATCCAGAGAACATTACAATAAGATCAATGGATTTTAAAGATGTAGAAATATTAAAACAAACAAAGGAACTTACGGGGTAAAATCCTCCAAGAGATCTCCAGATAATGCGGGAATTAGTCTTGCAAGACAAAAAGGATAAGCCAACAAGAAAGAGTAAGACCCTCATATATAACATATATAAGGAACACAAAGGGAAGCTGTATACAGGCATTTAAGTAAAATAATTTCATAAAGGGAAGCTGTATACAGGCACTGACAGGTTAAACATAGTTGATTAGAAGAAGAGTGAAGCCTCATTCCTCATCTCATCAAGAAAGAAAAAAAGAAAAAAAAACTGTATATGCTTACTAGTACATAACTATACCTTAGTATTGGCTCAAGTGATAGCCTCCCTTCCATTTTCAAACGAGAGAGAAGGCTTGATACAATCAAATCCTTTTGCAAGATAATTTGAGGAAGTGTTTGTACCAGAGGAAAAAACTCCTCGTAAAATGATATGAAATCTTCGGCAGTGTTAAGCTCCTGTATATCACGACCAAAGTTGCAGAACATGGATATCAAAAACTAAAAAACATACCAGTTCATATCCAAAGTAGTTCAATATCAACTGAATCGTTACACAAGGATTACTAGACCCACTCCTTAATACGGAAATATACAAGATATACTTAGCAATGCAAAGTAGAGAACAGTGATATTGTTCGCATGGCAGAACAATGATATGGCAGAAAAAACTAAGTATTCAAAACATTAGAAGAATGCAGTTCAGACTCTATAAGTGTTAAAGTATTGCTTATATCCTAGCAGTGTAATGGAGTTTGTCTATTTATAATTGTTTTACTGATATCTCTAACATTGTGAGTCAACCAGCAATTATATACCGACAATTTCAACCATTAAACAACCAACACAGTCAAATCTCAAGCAGATTAGTGAACTCCGAACCCTAAGATTGTAATAAAAAGATGGAGAAAAACATATAAAGTGATTATGCATCATACTTTCCATTCTTTAAGGCATTTGCAGAATAATGGCAAGTCTTTTAAGTGCTCGTCATTCCCTCTTGATGGCTTCTTCTTCTCTTCCACTTTGACAAAACTTCGGTACACGTCTTTACCGATGCTGATTTCCTCAACTCGTTGTGAAAACGTCTTGAACTGCACAGCACGGGAAAATCATTAGTCAGGTAAATACAATGATGTAGTCGAAATCATTAGCACGGGGAATTCAATTCTTGTTTCTATCCCGCCCAGAGTTGCAACTAGCAATCACTACAATCGATTCTTTAACTACCACAAGTCACACACACAAACATGGCAAAGAGTTTGAACGCAATTGAAGATATCTCGATAACAAGAACAAAAATTGAGTAGAGGTAAACTTACGACGAAGCGGCGGCGACCAGGGCCTTTATTAAGAGACTTTACTGCCCGAGCATCTGAAGATGTCGCCATGATGAATTCTCACCGGTTAACTGAGTTCCGGCGACGCCCTGCAACTCAGGGTTTTAGGTTTGGGCAAAGGGGTTTAAGTTTCAATAATTCATTCCGGTTTTAATAGTTTCAAAACTATAAAGCCCAATAAAAAAAAAATTCCGGTTTCAATACCATTAGCAAAATCGATTGTTTGCGTAGAAAAGCCCAATAAAAAAAAAGTAGACTCGTTATATCTCTAATTTATTCAGGTGAGATTAAACTCAGTTTTAATTAGATATTTACACTATCTACCCTCTCTCAGCTGCTTACACGTTCCAATTAAATCCACATGCCAGCTTTGGGAAGTCAGTAGGCTTATTCATCAAATGTAATAAGGAATACCTTTGAATTCTTAAACCACATCCATAGAGTTTAATCTATTTGTTATGTATCATTCCTATTTCAGATAAATCTTTAGAATTCTACGACCAAAATTAGATTCACTATTCTCCTTACTGAGATAATTAAAGAAGTAAGGGTTGGGACTTGGGGGTGATTGCTTCTGGTGGCAGAGGTCTCCGGCGATGGGAACGGCTAGAAGCGACTGCAGACGACAGCAACTTTGCCGCTGCGACAGTGGAAGGAAGAAATTAGGGGAAGATTTAGACAATTGGTCTTTGATAAATTTTGGGAGATTTGTATGGAGTTGAATACAGAAATAGGAAACCAAACTATGGAATTGTGGGAAGAAAGATAATGTCACCGGTGGGGTGGCAGATGGTGGCGGCGTGCAGCGACTCCAACTCTTACGCAGGAAAAGAAATAGGAGAAATAGGAAATTGAGATATGGATTAAACGGCTATATTGATGTAATTAGGTCAGTTAGTGAGTAAAAGAATTGAGTCCAAATCACTAATTATTTAAATTGGGGTTTGAGCCAAGTAATAACTAGATCTAAGTTTTAATTACGTAAACTATAATTTTGATAATTTTAAATAATCCCCAAATCTCTTATCACAGCTACTAATGTAAGATAATAATAAAATTATAAAAAAATATATTATTATACTCTTATAACATTCAATTTAAAATTAAAATCAGAAACAAAATATTATTCTTTTCAAAATTCCAAATTCACAACCCCAAATAAATTTTCATGCATAAGTTAAATAAATAAAATAGAACTAGTGTGTAACCCGTCGAAAATTAATGTAAAATTATTTTATATCATAGTTTATAAAAATGGAATTTTAAATAATATATTTTGAAATATCCATCAAAATTTATGTTAAATACTCACTCACCCATCTAATATTAATCATATTTTTATATTTTTCTAAAAATTACATGTAAAGTATTTCCTAAAATTATGGAGTATATAAGTATCTCTTAAATATTAATATTATATGTTTTCACACGTGATTAATATTCACAAGTGGCGGGATGATGGATACCTAAAAGGTGATGGGTGGTGGGTTTGAGGGTACTCATATTTATTTATTTTTTTATATAATTCTTATATAATACATAATGACTATTATTTTACTATAATATTGTTGGGATATTTTATAATGTTTTGATTAGGTTCCAAAACTTGATTATGTAGTGCAGGGCAACTGAAGACCTCCCCCACTGAAAGCCTTGACATGGCTACTGAAAGCTTGGCTACTGAAAGCATGGCTACTGAAAGCCTAGGCCACTGAAGCCACATTTATGTTGTGGCCACTGAGGACTCATTCATGATGTGGCCACTGAAGGCCATGAGTGTTTAAAGCCACTGAGTGAAGTTGGCCACTGAAGCTTCTATATTTGAAGCCTCCACTGAATGTCACACCAGAAGCGACAAAACACTCCAACGGGAAGAATTCAAATTAAAGTTCTCTCTCAACGGTCATATTTTTAGAGAGCTCTATAAATACTTCTCACACTTCAAAGGCTTCAACAACAAAAACATACCGGTTACCCAATCTTTCATTACGCTATTGCTCTCTCTCTCTAAACATTTCAAAGCAATAAGCTCTCAAGCTCTAGAACACTTCAGCCTGTCAGTTTTTATCTTCCAAGTGTTCTTAGCTATATTATTGTAACCGAAGAATAGTCTTAGCAATAGATTAAGTTCGAAGCTAGAAGTGATCGAATATATTGTATATCAAAACCATTTGTGGTTGATCACTGTAAGATTATTATTTCTCCATTAATTTGGAAACCCTCGACTAACATCGAGACTCGTGGACGTAGGAGTTTTTATCTCCGAACCACGCAAACCAAACTCCGTGTTGTTTCATTTGCTTTCAGTATTTATTCTTTCATTATCTATCTTTAACTGAAAGTTTGATTTTGATTGAGTTTTATAAAAACGAGTTTACCACCAAAATTCCGCATTTCAAATCTTTATTCACTCGTTTCGGGACCAACAAATATTTTAGGTGGTTAAAATTTGATTTTTTTCTTTATCAAAGTGACTATTTTGACATACTTCACTTATTTAAAGGTGGTATAAATTGACCAATTATTAAAAATAAATGTTATTCACAGTAATTTATCTAATGTAGATTGTGTTGAAGAAAAATCACGTTATTTTATAATTTATAAACATAATTGCAATTTTTTGTTATTTAAAAATTATATGATTGCAAAATATAATTGTTAAATGAAGACTTATCTCGTGAAAAATTTATTGGTATATAATCACTTTATATTGTAATTTTAAAAAATGACTATTTTTTTGTTTGATAAAAATTAATTATTTGACCAAATAAAATCATGAATATTTATTTGATCAATTCAAATAATTAAAATATAATTATTATTTGATTAAATAACTAATCGGACAATTAAATTGTGATGTAATATATAGATTGCTAGTATTTATATAGTTTCAATAATTGTTGGATTTTATATTAAATCAAGGTGAGATATATATTTATAGTAAATATTAGAATTAATATTAAAAATTTGAGATTTAAGATACATATATATGCGAGACATAATTTTTTACTAAATTTTAATAAATATTAAAATTAATTATATATATATTATCCAATTTTCAAGAGTAAACGATGATGATTGATGAATGCTATATATTTTCGTACCATAAATGAACAAAACTTATTGTAGAGGTCTGCTATCATATCTATTTTATATATTATATATAATTAACAAAAAAAAAATTAATCTATATAATATATAAAGTATAAATTCAACTATATATATGGCAATTTTGTCTGAATAATTAATTAAATATTACTATAATTATGACTAATTAATTATATAAGATATTAATTATACACTTATCTAAAATAATTCTTTCCAAATCATTGAATTATATATTACCATATCTAAAATATTAATATAAATATAAAAGAAAGCTTGTGGTGATGCCATGTAAACCTTGAATTAAAAAGATGACTTCAATATGTAATCATTTAATATATTATATAGATTTGTCAAATAAAAAAATAACATACAATGAAAATAATATATACGAAGAAAACACCGAAAATAAATGCTAAATGTGGTGTGGTTAAGTTTGGTCACTAGGTTCCAATATTAATTTTGCCGAAAAATTAAGATTTATACATTTTTATTGCAATTTAAAATTGATGTCTACGATTAGATCTTGTATATGTATATTCTATATTTTTGGATTATGATTATGATTTATATTTTTTTTATTTTAACTTGAATTGGTGGCTATGATTAAAATTTTGAATTAAAATTAAGAGCTATAAAAATATAATAGTAGTATATTTTTATTAATTTTATGACTATTCTAAATAATTGGCTATAGTAAGAGATTTGGTAACTAAATTTAAAATTACCCCTATAAAATTGTACAAAAGATTAGGTTCATACGAGAAATAAATCATACGTGAGAAATGAGAATTAATCTATGTCTTTTATCTATATAAAATTAATGATTGAGATTCATTAGATTTAATATAAATATTTTTCTTTATTATAAAAATATGGAAGTTAATTTTTAAAATGCATAGAGTTAATTTTAATAAAATCACAACTATTAATTAATTAAAATAAATAGTTGAGATCTTTTCTTATTTTATCCATAATTAAGAGAAAAAATTGCAATATGCAATATTGTTACATAATTATGGATTAGTAAGTGAAGACTTATTTTTATTATATTATATTATATACAATGGTTTTGGATAAAATAAGAGAATCCGTACATATATTACACTAAAATTTAATATTACTATCATTGATTTAGTGACATTTCATTTATTAATTACTTTCTTATAAAATTATAAAATTTAATTTTATTACTTTTAAACTTACATATATTACACTAAAATTTAGTTGCAAAGTCCTGCTATGGAAAACTTAAAATCAAGAATCATTGACTTAAATATTTTTTTTCCACAGCTAGCATAACACAAGATTAAAAAAAAAAGTATGATTTTATTGTGATTTAGAAAGATTAGAGATGTCAAAGTGTTCTGCGGGCCAGCCCGGCCCAACCCACCAGGCTAATGTCATATTATGGGTTGGGTTGGGTGGCTCGAAATTAGTGCGGACTCCTAAAATCCAAGCTCATACCCGTCCATTACGGGTCACCGGGCCAATAGGCCAAATCGGCACATAAATTAATTTTTTTTATAAAATTAAAATATAATGTGGATCAATTTTATTTTTTAAAATTATAAAATAAATAAAAAGATGGCATTGATATAAATCTAATATATTATTATATTTAATGTAGGTTTGTTATTTTATTTTAGTAGTATTAATTAGAGAACGAAAATAATTTTGTAATAAAATAAAATAAAATGTAATATTTTTAAATTGTATAAGAATATTATTATAAATAAATGTTAAATAAATTATAAAATATAAAAAAATATAATTATTATAAGATCAATGTATACTAAATATTGTAAAGAAAAAATCAAAATAATAATAAAAGTATAGCAGGCCAAATTGGCCCGAAGCCCAACGAGTTTTTTTGGCCCAAAGCCCATATATCTGTCGGGCCAATGGGCCGGGCTAATTTGGCCAGAAATTTTTTGGGCTTCTATATTTTGAGCTCAACCCGACCCTACTTACGAGTGCACCGGGTAAACTCATCGCATCGGGTCTTTTCGGACCAATTTTGACAGCTCTAAGAAAGATACGTTCATGATATTTTAATAAACATTAAGAAAATTATCCTTTGTAAGGAAATAAAAATGTACTCGCTGTTTTGAACATGCATTAAAAAATTCCTATAAGATGATCATGATGATAGTGAATATCGCAATAATATATAGGGTTCAAAAAAATTTAATACTTTTAAAAAATATTATAGTTAATTTATTACTTAGGAATGGATAATTAGTACTATGGGACTAAATTGTTAAATATATTTGTCTATCGATATTTTAATATTTTAGAAATTAATCATTCCAAAAAAGGAAAAATAATGCAATTGTGATATTTGGCATCTTGATATTTTAGATACAACTATGGCGACATTCTTTCTATATTAGTGAAAATTATAAACAAAAAATTGATTTTAACCAATTTGATTCATTGTATTAGATGATAGTGTAGCTTATGCAATTGCAAATCAGAAGGGTCAAGAAAGAACTAAAAATAACAAAGAACATCTAAGTGAACAATAGAATGTTCAAAAACATTCAAAGAATATTCAAGATGAATGATTGGAAAAAGATGGAGTAGTTAGTTAGCTAGAGTCGAAAGCAATGTTTTTGTTGTATAAATAATACTCCCTCCGTCCATAAATATTGTTAATACTTTGACTAGACATGTGTTTTAATGTAATATTTTGACTTTGTGTAAAAAAAAGTATAGTTAGTGGAATTTGAGTCTCACTTATTATAATTTTTAATTGAGATGTGTGTATTGAGTGGAGTTTAGATCCCACGTGATTTATAATTTTTAATTAGATTGTGTGTATATAATAGCTACTATAAGTGGGAAGTTTTAGTGTTAAAAATATTGGTGGACAGACTAAAAAGGAAATATGTTAAAAACATTGGTGAACGAAGGAAGTACCTCATTGCTCTTTGTAATTCAATTCAATCAAATATATTCTTCTTATACTTCTAGAGTTTTTCTCGTGTTCTTCAATATATGGCTTCTAAGCTTTTATTAGCATGGTATCAAGAGCCATTTCGGGCTCAATTGTTTGAGCTCATCATTTACAAACGATGCTTCATTTGCAATACATACAACTCAGTATCAACATTTTTTTGGTGTATAATCTCAAATCTACTTCAGCATCTTCATTTTTTTCAATTTTGTTTTTTTTTCCTCTTTTCTTATTTTCTCTCTCACCATTGTTGATACATTCACTTTTGCCTATTGTTTTTACTCTTTTCTTCATATGTAGAAAACAAATCAACCATATCAAATCTTACTTCTTCCATTTTTTTTTCTTTCTCATTTAGGTACGCACGATAGAATCGGAATGTAAAAAAAACTACATGTTCTTCTTTTGTGATTTTCTAAATCACACCTATAATTCTAGTTTTTTTTTTTTTTTTTATCTTTTTCGAAATCTTCAATTCTTGGATTCTCTCTCTTTCTCTCTACTGAGATTGAAAGCGGTTGCATTGAGATAGATTCACACTCAGCAATCAACGATCTTATCGCAACCTCTTCTCGATTCCATCGCCTTAAAGGCACCGGCTCAATTCCAGCTGTTATTGAGATTTGTTTGAGTTGAGTTGATTTCGCACCAGAGCCGCCGCAGTTGGCCATGCTATAGCTGTTCTCATCGGTGTTTGGCCTATCCACGGAGGACTCCTTCAATTCCGCCGTCGAAGAATTTCTATTTGAATTTGAGTTCGAATTCGTTTTTGTCTCGCCGGTCCACTATAGTCGACTTGTCGATGGCTGCTCATCCTCATGGCGCTAGCCCTAGGAGCCATCTCTGCAATTCTGGCGCCGGCGCTGCCACTGGTGCAATTACGACTACTTTTGTATGTCTTGACGGTGGATGGATGGTTGAGGATTCCTTAAGTGTTGCCGTTTTGGATACTGCTGTTGGAGTATGGTGTGACACGACGTCTATTGTTACTACTCCAAAGACTGAAAAATACAATGCAGATGCTACTGGTGGTGATGCAGTTGTTGAATTGACAAGACGATGTAGGCATGCTGCACCCACTGTTGGTGATATGATCTTCATTTATGGTGGTTTGCATGAAGGGGTGCTACTCGATGACTTGCTCATAGCTGAAGATCTTGCTGTTGCGGAGACGACTAATGCAACATCTCATGCTGCTGCTGCAGTAGCAACTACATCTAGTGTGTAGCAAGAGAGGTTACAAGGTGTTGGTTTTGTCGTTGATTTCTTTTAAAATAAGTGGAGGCCAACTGCATTTGTTGGGCTCCTAGTTAGAGCAGGTGTGTGTATGGATGGGGGGGGGGGGGTGAATAGACCACACTACTAATTTTCGCGCGTTCTGCATAAAGCAGCAGGTCGAGACAACTTCTGTGTTAGACAAAGAGTTGTGTAAAGTGACAGAACATATCTTCAAATTAGAGATAATGAATCTGTCAAAGTATGATTCTCGATACAGATAGAGAGCAATCTGTATAGGAGGCAGAACGACTGGTAGCTTTCTGAAGCTTGCCAGCACGTCTGTTCCTGACACAGATTGTGTGTGCGAAAGTTGTGATAGTTTTATTATACTCTACGCTTAGAAAAATATTTTGTTATTAAGTCGAGTGTTTTTTAAGAGGTTGATTCAAGTGCACAGCTCGCAGATTGTGATGTGCTCACTGGTGAAGTGTAAGTACAAAATCAAAGTAATGCAATATATAAAGTAAAGAACACACATTGTTTAACGTGGTTCGGGAAACTCCCTACGTCCACGGTCGATCAAGCTAGATCGATGAATCCCATAACATTGGATTCCTCAATTCTTTATGCTCGTTGAGTACGAGCACACTCTTCTTCTTTATACTTGTTGAGAACGAGTTTACAACTCGCTTATTTAAACTCGCTAAGAACGAGATCTGGGTAAGAGTTTGTATGTAGATCTCCTTCACAGTTTTGGGACTGTGAAGGATACTAGAACTATGGTTGTTGAAGCGTTATACTTTGGTAAGTTCTAGGAAGTGAGATTCTCAGAAAGATGGTAGTGATTCTCTCCCAAGTTACAACATTCGTAGGGTATTTATAGGCAAATTGGTGTTGATTGATTTCTTGAATATTGGAGAGAATCTTACCCACTCATCTTCCACTCTTTTAATTCACACTCGTGAATCCACTATTTCGCGCAGTGAGATTTCTTTTCACTCTTTTCACGCTCTCTCACTTCTTTTCTCTCACACACATTTGTCTCTTAAGAAGGCGTGGTGTATTTATAAGGCTGTAATAAATTATAGTCGTTGATGTCATGCAACTTTTACAGCTAGCATTAATAGTCCTTTTGACCATTCATTGTTGACTGTAAATCTATCCGTCGGCATCTGACGTGGCATCTGACATGGCATGGACATGTCAACTTTGATTCATTTAGGTAGATTTTTAGCTTTCTCCAATCTGTGTTGAGCAGCTTATGTGAAGTTCTGTTTATAGAAAGAATATCTTTGATAAGTCTTGAGTTGTCTCCTTACACTCTGCTAATCAATCTGATTAGACAGATTGATACTTTTCGATCAACTTCTTGATAGATAGACTATCTGGACAGAACGTTTCATGCGTTCTGTGTCGTGTACAGAATGACTCCTTATTCTGTCTTGAAGTTCCTCCAGCACCAGTCTATTTTTTATGCTCTATAGATGCAGAACATAACTTATGTTCTACTTCTTTACAATTCATCACCTTAATTGTTTCAAGTCTCGTACAGATTCTGATAGGACCAAAACATGACTCATGTCATGTTACTTTACATTGTGATCTGTATACAAACTAAGACTTCGAAACTAAGTCTAAGTTACTCTCTTATAGATAGATCTTAATATAGATCCTAATGTCTTCACAATCTGGATCAACATTTTACGCACAACGTTCAGTTCTTTTTCTGTCCTCTGGTCTTCTGTAAGGTGATCTCATCTTCTGAGTAATGAGTTTATTCTGCATCACTCATGTTCTGTGTTGATCATATGTTCTCTTAGACTGAGAACCTTCTGTGTTGTGATGCTCCTAAAGCTAAGTCTAGACACATACTTATATTAAGTCATATAGACGGATTGTTACTTACATTCTGTCTTTACATTTTTGACTTAACATTTAACAATAGCACGATCTTATGGTACAGATCATGAATCACGATATGTCCTTACAGATTGATCATATGCTCTCCTTCATAAACATAATAAGATCAAGCTCTATGGACTCAGTTATTATGATCATTAAATGGTCTCACATTTTAGCTGACCTGCTATAAAGAATAAAGAAGACTGCCTATGGACACGGTCTGTCTTTCATCGATCGATCCTTTTACATTTTTCTTCTATTAAATCTAACTATGCTAGACATTAAACTATAAATCCTAAGCATCATATAGCCAAGGATATGTACACAGAATGAATCAATATCTTAATACAATAATGATTTCGCAAACATCATCAAAACCGAGATGATGACTTTCGCAACATCAAAAAGGTTCTTAACAGCATCATTGCTCCAATAAATGTTCTACTTGGTTCATCCAGCTTGGTTTCAATAGGGGTGTATTAGAAGATAGCTTAGCTTATGCAATTCCAGATTAGAAGGATCAAGAAAGAACTATAAATAACAAAGAATATTCAAGTGAACAATAGAATGTTCAAGAACATTCAAAGAATATTCAAGATGAATGATTGGAGGAAGATGGAGTAATTAGTTAGCTAGAGTTGGAATCAATGTTCTTGTTCTATAAATAATACCTCATTGTTCTTTGTAATTCAATTCAATCAAATATATTCTATTTTATTTTCAAAGTTTTTATCTTGTTTTCAATATATGGCTTCTGAGCTTTTCTTAACACACTTCAAGACCAAAATAAAAGGTTTGAAATCTTTATTGTATTTAAAATATAAAAAAAAAAATCTGATAATTTATCAAATATAAGTATAATTATGGTCTATTTGGTAGACAAGTTAGGATTAAAGAAGATAGGATAAATATAAAATGGTGAGTTAGAAAATGATGATTATAATTTGAAGTTTTGTTTGGTAGGACAAGTTAAAATTTGAGATAAAATTAGTAAGTTGTTTGGTAAGGATGGTTTAGACATAAAATAAAATGGTGTTATTACATATATGTCATTCAACTTTTTATAAAATTAAGAAAATGTCATTACATATAAAATATGCAATTAACACACCACAAATAATTTATAATGTAACAACTAAATCGCATATTGTTAATTCAACATAAACTTTCTTCATGTTATTCTTATGATGTAGCATTAAAGAAGGAATTTTAAAAAATAAATGCAGCACCAAATAGAAATTTGACAAGTCATACCATCAGAACATAATCTACAAACACTTGTTCATCCAATTTCAACCAAAATTTTGGAAGGCAAAACATGTTCCAAGTACTGAAAATGATACAAAAATAACAGCAGTTTAAATTATAACATTCTTTCTCCCAGCAAGATCCTCAAGAGTGAGATTTATAGTATTAGTTGTTCATAATTTATCCTAAAACTAAACATCAATCACCAACATGACTAGGAACATCATCTCCTTCAAACACCAACAAGTAGTCACCCTGACTTCTTATCTGGGATTTGGAGTTGGAACTCTCATTCTCTGTGCCTTGGCTCTCTTCATGTGTGTCACTGACTCGGTGTTGCGGTGAAGGCATTATGTGGAACAAGAATATAAACATGGGAGGGAAATGCGAGCTCCCAATACACTGAATTTCATTGGGCAATGTAATCCCCATTTCCCCCAAGGCACCTATCACTTCCTCACTCAAACGCAGTTCCTCAAAGTTCGAGGCCGTCTCCGTTGCACTGCGACTTCCTCCTTGAACCCTCACTTTCCGAGCTTTCTACGGCGCTGAGGCTGGGGAAGTTTTATTCTAGCCAAAACAAGTATAAAGAAATTAGAATAAACTCAAATCCTAGACCAATTTTAATTTGCTATAAAATTTTGAAAGTTTCTTGTAGTGAGAGAGGGAGAGATGGGTAAACCATACGAATGGTGGTCAAACGCTTGGTTTCTTCTTAAATACGGCCGAGTTGCGCTTGAACCTCTCCTTAACTTCCATGTTCTTCTTCGAATTGCAGTGAGATTTTCCAGAATTTTTCCAACTCAAATCGCCATTGCAGCCTGTCCGGTGAGAAGAAAGATAAATAAATTGTGAAAAAGGTATTTTTGGAAAAATAAAAAACCCACCTTTTACTATTGGGTTGGATTAGATTTAACAACATTTAATAAGAGTTAACAACATTTTCTACTAAATAGATGTTGTTTAAGATTTAAAATAGTTCATCTATCTACAACCTATATACCAAATAGATCCTTTAATGTTGTAGAAAATCCACTTAAATTGCAAATATCCAAATATAATGTGGTACAATATTATTGTTAAAAATAAATTAAAAATACTAATTTAACATAAAGGTATCTAAATTCTATCCATGCGACATCCATGCATTAATATCCTAAGCCATAGAAGTTAAATGCACCTCTAAATGCAAAGTTGATGCTCCAATAGTGAATGCTTTATAAAACATCTAGATGATGAATAGATTAATTTCCTGCACATTACATATCTTATTATCATAACATTTTAAATTTTGATTATTCTCACTTTAATCTATAATCAGATATAATTTTTTGCCTTAAAATTGATATCCTACAATACAATGATAAAATGAATATTCATCATCCAATGATCCAATCTTTTGTGATCCAGTTACATAGAGCTACACCGAATATATATACAATCAAGAGAAAATAACTAATTGCGAATGATTTGAGCAACCTGGATACAATTCTTTATCAGCATCGTCTAACAAGTCATAAAAATATTTTGCTGTTGGATTTGGTTCTTCCTCTTGAACCACATCACCCTCAAACACAAATGACGCACTGACAACATCCATTACCATAATATTGATAGAATTAAACTGATCAAGTTCAACGTCTTGTTGTTCACTAATGTTGGGTGTTGATGTTGATGTCTCCCCTTGAAATCGCCAAATTTTATAATTCAAGACGAAACCTCTGCTCGAGACATGTCATCGAACAATATATGGATCTTGAAGGGTATGTTATCACACTTTTTACATGGACATTTAATTTTGTTTCTATCCATGAATAATGGTTGACTAGTTGCAAAGTCTAGAAAACTCTTGAGGTCTGACTCGAATTCAAGATTGAAACTTCCATGATCTAGAAATCGTCTGTACATCCATTCGCGATTTTGACTCATATTTAGTGTTATCCTACATTATGCATGTGTCATTAGTTTTCGCTTGAAGATCTAGGACATTCACAGATTATAAAGATTAAAAAAAATGATATTGAGAGTTAAGAGATTGAGATTGTGATACGAGGGATTGAGAGATTAGAGATTATAATCATCGAGATTGAATTATTAGAGATGAAAGGTTTGCCCTTAGATGATTGAGATACTAGAGATTGAATTATTAGAGATGAAAGGTTTGCCCTTCGATGATTGAGATACTAGAGATTGAAAAATTAGAGATAATTATAATCGAGATTGAAAGATTAAAGATTGAAAGATTTGCGCTTAAATGATTGCGATACTAGAGATTGACATATTGGATATTATAATTGAAATTGAAAGAGTACAAATTGAATAAAATTAAATAGTTAATAAGAGGCCAGAGTTGCATTTTACATTATTTAAGTCACCCTAATCAAATGTGCCAAGAATGTAAGTTATCTTTTCCTACAAAGTATACATGTCATTTTACAAGGATTGATTGCTCCATAATTCTGAATCTTAATACTGGCCTGTAGCTAGGTGGTCGATTTGATCGATACTATATATCCAGAGACATACATGACCTATTGGGAAAAAAAGAGTATATAGTCTAGTGCATGGTAGAAGGGGCAGTAAAAGGATAATTTTACTTAGCTTCTCAAAGTAATTAAGACAAAATCTAAATAAATAAAACAAGAAATTCTCACTAGGCAGAGTCTGCAGTGTTGAGGAATTCTTCCTTTTATGTAATAACAACGAAGCAAATAGTCTCAGATCATTTGCTAGAAATCCCAACCTCTTGATCAGGTAAAAAGCAAATAGGATATATCAAACTCTTCCTTCAGCAAATGCAGATTGCATGCACACAAAAAAGTTGATAACAAAAGTGACAAAAATGATAAGTGTAATCAAGAAATCATATTTAATAAGAAACATATATAGGTCCATTATGCAAACAATATTAATCTATTTTCCTTGCTAAAGGCAGGTATTGTCTTTGTGGTACTACTGTCTTAATCACTTAATGCATTGTTTCAGCTTTCAAAAGAAGTAGTATAGGACAATTAAACACATTGTGAATTGGCTAGGAATCTTAAGAGTAGTTCTTTGATATTTAAGTATAGTATACACAAAATGAATTAAGAATCATAAGTTACCTGAGCATGGGGAACGCCCGGAGGTGGAGGTGCGGCAGAGGCGGCACCTTGGCAGTGGGAGGCATTTACAGATTTAAGATCATGAATGTAAATAAGAACACATGAATAAGATAATTAATGGAATTGAAGAAGAATTCGGAACCGAAGTTCCGCCCAAGCCGAAGACGTCAAACAAGATAACTCAAAAGTTCATACATTCTAATCTAATCAATGGGATATAAATACTAAAAAGACCTAAACCCTCGGATAAACCCGTAGTATACAAATTCAAATGATGGAAATAACTAAAAACATGGTAACTAATCGCGCTTATTCCGCTGAGTCCTTCAATCGCTGGCTTCAAGAAATTCCCGAGACCGCTGAGTTCCCTTCTTTGTTGCTGCTGCTCTATCAGGCACGGCGGCAGGAGGAGGCGGAGGAAGCTGTGCAGATGGTAGATTAGACAGAGAAAGAATGAGATAGAGATAAGGATGTGAGATAAGATATGTGGATGAAGGGCGTCGACCGGCGGCGGAAGGAACGTGCTTCTGCTCGATTAAAACACAACATTGTTACCTAGAGAGAGGGAAGACAGGGAGCATACCTAGCTGGCCGAAGAGACGACAGTGACGACGAGGGGAAGGAAGATTTTCCTTCCCACCCAACTTGATCCAATAATAAATTCTCCGGGTATAGATTGCTATAAAATACGGGTTTCAGTGTCATTTTGTGATTATATGGTATATGATATTTTTCTTATTTTTATTTAGGGAAGCTTTTTCCTGGACACATGTTTCGTATTTATAACAACTTAAGGCTCTTCATCTTTGTTTGAACCAGTTGTATCCTTATCTGGTTGCATCTGGAAAAAACTACCATCAAGGAGGGAACATGTTGAAGACCAGTTCGTATGTTTATTAAATTGTCTTCCTAGAAAAGAAGTGCCTATTGGGTCAGACCATATATCAGGTTGAAGTTCCAGTGATGACGATGAAGAGGTGAATTTTACACGAGCACACTACCCTTCAAGCCATTCTTTGCTGGTAGAAGACGTTGATGATCTGCAACTTGACCATGGGGACTCGCGTCTTCTTCATGTTGGAGGAGATGAAGGCTGGGTGGATGGGTATGGGTCTGAGCCTCATGAAACTACGAATGGCATTATTCGGAAGAACAAGAACGATGATATAACAGCTCAAATGTCCCAACGGAAGAGCAAGAATCAGCATGTGATATAGTTTAATGGGAGGGAGGATTTTTTGCTGAACCCAGTTATTTAATTCAATTTTCTTTTCTATATTGAGGGTGGATGACCTCAATGTTGAAAAAATGAAGTTGAGCAATTTGAGGAGAAATGGATGTGTATATATATTTCTTCAATTCAAAATAGCTTTGTTCAGACATCCAAAATCACCTCTCCCCAAATGGATGTGCGTGTATATTTTATGTTGTTTGTCTGTCATTGTCAATGTCATGGTTGGGCCAAGGGAATAATAGCCAATTTTGAGTTTACATAAGTTTCGCTACAAACCAAAATTATAATTCCATATCCTTTCAACAAAATAAAATGAACTTTAAATAAATTTTGAGACAAATAAAGTAGCGATTGTACAAATTTTTGCATATTTACAGCTAACAAGTAACCTATAAGCTAATAAGCTATCAATAGCTTGACAAGTTGGAAGGTGGACTTTCTTTAGTAAAAGGCGAAGAATAATTCGCTTTGTGCTCAACGCGCAGCTGCGTGGAAGGTGGACTTTCTCTCAATAGCTTTTCGCCAAGTAGTGAAGCACTACATTTTTTTAAAAACTTTATTTTCAAAATAATAATTTTCAATAGTGAAAAAAAACATCATCTCTACACCCTCCCATTCTTGGTGAGCTAGTATATTTTTTGCTAACATAACATTTAGGTGCCGTTTAAATTAGATTGATAAAATATAAAATTGAATATTTAAATGATAAAATTGTTAAATTAATTTAAAATTGAATAATTTATTATTTATATATCAAAGTAACTACTAAATTAATTTAATTTATTTTTATCAATGAATCTTATTATTTCTCTACAATATAGATTTGTAAGTACCAAGTGTGATACTAGTATCTTTTTTACTACTAGTATTAAATAATGCAGGATTTTTATAAAGCCGGCACCTGCCAACTTCCACTAATTTATTTATGCAGCGTTGAGATTATGCTCATACGTGTCTAAAAGTTATTGGAAATTATGTATTTGATACAAATATAAAAGCAGAAGTTGGTTAGATAGCTTTTGAGTCAACTATAGATGCGTTGCGTAAATTTATCTTATAAAAATATAATTAGCATTTAAAGTATCCATCTTTTTATTTAAATTATAAATTTATCATTATTTTTCTCATTCATGTCACTTTAAGGAGGATAATATTATTTATTCAAATTTGGTGTGATAATATTATCCCTTCTTAAAGTGGGATGAAGAAGAAAAATAATGATAAATTTATAATTTAAATATGATGTATGGATAAAAATAAGAAAGAATTCAAAAACTTATTATACTTTTATCACACATTTTCATGGGATAAATTTATCCTCTACGGAGAACACAACCTAAATATAAATACTCATAATTAAGTAACAATAGTGACATTTCTTCCTTATTAATTTGTGATGTTTCATAAGTGGAATTTGCTTCATTACGTCTTACTAACTTCCACAACTTTGCACTCTATACCTTAATTAGATCTGCCTTTTACATATTATATATATTGTATTCACTTTAAGGGATAATAGTGTTTTTTAGGCTTTTTTATGCTAAAAAATTTGAGTTTTGTCAATTTATTTTATCTTTTGAAAAGCAGTACTTTATCTCTTGAAATTGAGAGATAAAAATATAACTGTCCTTTAAATTTTTTCTTTTTATCATCTCTCATATCTAAATTATAAATTCATCTGTTTTTCTTATCCATATATAAGGAGGGATAATATTATCAATCTAAATTTGGAGTGATAATATTATCCCTCCTTCGAGTGGGATGAAGGAGAAAAATAATTATTAATTTAGATAGGAGAGATGGATAAAAAATATTGAATTTAAGGGTAGTTCTACTTTTACCCCGCATTTTTAAGGGATAAATTTACCTTAAAATAGAACATAGTCATTTGTGAATATATATCTTAATTTGTTCAATGTTAAACTCACAACCACTCATATGTATGCACAGATTTTTGTTTTACGTTGGAATCCATAAATCTATACATGATATCATTTCATTATATTCAGGGGCATATAAGGTTGGTATTTTTGTGATAAAATGAACTCGCAATTTGAGCAAAAATACGACCATCATTTGGATTGGGAGTAATTTAAAAGGTGAAATTATTATACATTTTATCTGATATATGTTTTAAGAAAGTTCTATGCCTTTAGTGTATTGATTCTAGTTTGAATTGAATTTATTGTTGTTATTTGTTAATTGAATCGGATGTAGTGAGTTGAAGAGTCACTTAATAAAAAAAAGAATTAGATAATAATTTCGTGGATATATCAAAATAGTAAAATAGTAATAATTTCGTAAAAAAAAGAGAGTATGTATTTTATAAAAAATTAGAAAGTGATGGAGAAATTGAACAAAAAGATTTGTTTCTATATAAGATTTGGTTGTCACCGAATCATACCTATATATATATATAATATTTAAAATATTGAGCTTTTTGTGTGAACATGTTCAAAAATGGAAACAATAAATTTTTGATTGACGATTCAATTAAATAATAAGAACACACAATTGGTGGATTGATGACGTATTATTTAATTTGAATAATAATAGCTAATTTAATAGTAATTAAATTGTATTAAACTATTGAAATATAATATAACTTTTAGTGTCAAATGATGTGGTGGTACCAAGTTGTCTGAACTCATCACGTTTATGGTCATTTTACATTGAATCATTCGTCCTTAAAATCAAATATTTACTAAATGAAAGTGGGTATTTTTTGTGGAGAGATTGTTACACATTATGGTCTGATAAGAGACAATACATGTATTAAAAATTGTCCGACTAATAATAAATTGTAAGTATATTGTATGGAGTTTGACTAATAATTAATAATAAAAAATTGTGTGACAATTTTGTACAAATTAAAATGACAAAATGATTAATAATTTAGTATTCTTAATTATAAAATGCTCACCCGCCCGCGGTGGGCATTTCTTAATGCGCCCGCGGTTGATGTGGCATGCCACGTAGATAAATATTAAAACTTAAATATTTTTTATTAATTATCACTTTCCGACTAGGGTTTATTGGTTAGGTTATAGTTTAATATTATTTAATAAATAATAATAATAAAAATAAAATTAATAAAAAAACGAAAAATATAGTGACTCGTATGATGATGTGTCAATGATGTGGCATTGCCACATCAACCGCGGGCGCATTAAGATGTGCCCACCGCGGGCGGTGGAGCGCTACTCAATGCACATATATTAATTATATGACAATATTATATAAGTAGTTTATGTATAATAAATATGCGTGTGTGTGTATATATATATATATATATATAAGAAAAGGTTACATTATTATAAGCTTTTCATATTAAATATGTTTATTACATATCATACATTAAATTAAAGCTCTTGTCAAAATCTTTAATTTAAGATCCATATTGAATATGTTTATGTGAAAGAAATTTAAAGATTTTGAAAAAATTATAAGGAATCAGGAAAGAGAAAAAACAGTTATATAAAATTTGGTGACAAAAAGTTTTCGTAAAAATCTTGTTTTTATATATTAATAGATATTACTAACGATTTTTTGGTGACAAAAAACTAACACTATAAATAATATATATGCATAAAAGTATAAATACACTATAATAAAATCTTTATAAAGTAATATATTTAAGTACAATATCAATCGACAATCTCCTTTTGGAAAAAATCAGTACCAAATTGAGATACAATTTTTCGATATATAAACTAGTTACGAATTCTTGGAATCTTTTATATAATACAAATTGGAACAATGTGTGTCACATCAGCACCACCCTTCTTCAAATCACTCCATTTCAATTTTGGATTTTTCTCATTTTTTTGAATTTTAAAATCTCAAAAATCACTAAAATTGCATTAATTTTCATCCAAAAATCAATTTACCTACCATAATCATCCTCCATGGAATAAAATTGCATTAAATTTTTAACGGAAATTTAATGATTTACCTACAAATTAATGGACATTTTAATACTTCATCAATTTATATTAAACATTAAATAAAATTGAACTATAATATTTTCAACATAATTTTTAATTTACAATCTATATTTATATATATATATATATTAAATGAATACATATATATTGGAGGTATCTCCTTAATTCATGGTTTATGTGCAATATATAAATTTTAATTATTATTAAAATGACTAAGAGTTAAAAAAATAGCATATACTATTATTTTTATCAGAAAATTTAATTTATTCTATTATTAAATTATCAATAAATAGTTGAAATTAAAATGTGGCACACATTGTTCCAATTTGTATTATATAGAAGATAAGAATATCATATTGTTTCATGAATAAATAAAATCTATAATAATTACTTTTATATCTTTTTTATTTAATAGTTTAGCAATTTCATATCTATCTTGTAGATATTAAATCAATATAATTATTTAAATATAATTAAACTAACAAGTTATTTTATCTTACATTTAGAATTTAGAAAACATTATTAATATGAAAACTCTATAAAAAGAGCATGTATAATTTTTCTCTATTAGGAATTGAGATATTGATACAATTAAATTAATTTAATATTTTATACTTTTAAGATTTGGTTAGTTAGTTAATTTATAACAATTTACTAGGTCTATTGATATTGACTAATAAAAATATATTTTAAACTTCCTTTCTTATTTCATAGTTCTATCTAACATCATATCTATTCAACATTTTTATTTATCTTAAATAATCATATTATACACTATTAATTCTAATATATATTTAAATCGTCTATCATATATTGATTTAAGGTAAGACTCAAACTATTGTTAAATGTAAAGTCTATAGTTTATGAGATAATTGGTTTTACCATTTTATTTAAAAATAAGAATATCAAATTATTTCATAAGTAAATAAAATATATAATAATTAACTAGATTTTTATAATAAGTAATACAAGTATTAGTATGCGGGTTTAGAACGAGAACGAATACTAAAATATAAATTTTTTGAATCAAATAAAAACGATTTAATATATTTAAGAACATATATGATAAACAATACAATGTATATATATTTTTTGTCCTACAAACGAGATCTCACATGTATATATAACCAAATTATTTTTAATGACTTATAAATACTTATTTTAAATCATTGAGATAATCTTACATACATAACATATTAATTATTACAATATTTCTTGAATAAAAATTTATTATTTCATCTAATCAAATAATTAATTTTGATTGAATAATTATCATATTATTGTTGGTCAAATACTTATTAATTCCACCAATTATTTTCATATGAAATAATTATCACAATAAATTTACAATATATAAGTTTTCAAGTAACAACTATATTTGGCAAGCAGATTATTCTTCAATTATCAATATTTTATCACTCACATTCAATACAAGATAAGTCTTCATATAACATTATTTGCAATAAGATGATCTTTCAAATAATGTTTATTTACAATGATTTGCCAAATCATCACGATAAAATAAAGTATCTCATTCTTTATTTATACATCTACTTTATAATATAAAGTAAATTCTATACAAGATGAATCTTCGTATAACACTTATTTGCACCAAAATGATTATTTATGATACACTTATTTGAAAAGATTAGCCAAATTATATCATTTGTAAATAAAATATATATATTTAAATCGTGATATTTTAAATAATATTAATTATATAAAATAATACTTCATCTGTCTCATTCAAGATGACCCATTTTTTGGGCACACATACCAATAAAGTCTCATTTTTTTACTTACTCAATACATTTAAGTCTAAAAAAATTACTATAAAGAAAAATGAGCCAACTTTGTGGGACATACGGAAATGGAAAAATGAGTCATCTTGAATGAGATGGAGGGAGTATATCACTAAATATTTTATTCATACCAATGGGATAATCCTTTATATATCGTTTGTTTACTATTAATTGTTGTAATAGATCACTTAAAATAAAATATTGACCTATTTAATTGTTATTTTTTAAATAATAAATTTATTAGACCATATGTACACACATTGATTTTTCATGTAATGATTTGTCTAGAGGTATTTTCATGAAATCAATTAGATGATATTTTGAGAACTTTTTAACTCCACCACAAGATAATTCATCATAATTTGCAATGATTGGTTTAAAAATTATTTTGACTTTAATAACAATTTATTGTAATTTATCAAAATATATTATTTTTAAAATTATAACTGAACTTTTAAAATTATACTTACAATTTTATATAAGATAATTTCCCGTCGATTTTCGATGGGCAACACGCTAGTATATACTTAATTAATTTAAAATATTGGGGACTCACAGTTCCCCTAGTTCCGATATCCCCTGTCCCTCTTTAAATTAAGTCCCCTAATTTAAAATTAATTAAGTCCCTCTTTCTTATATTTTAAAATTAATTAAGATCTAGTGAATTAAGAAATTTTAGAAAATTCTACCAAACTTTAACATTAATATATTTATAATAGATCTTACATGGACGAAACAGTCACATTAAAAAAATTTATAATCGAGACTCATTAAGTAAATTCTAGAAAAAAATTTCTCGATACATCTTACATGGACGAGACGAGACAGATTAAAATCGAAGAAAATATTATAGTAGTTATTAATCTAAAGAGATTTTATCATTTTATATTATGTGGTGAAAGAAAGGGAGTAGATTAAATGATTAAACGCAATCGATGGAAAAATTAAAAGATTTAGTGTATTTTGAATTTTGAGTGGTTGCTCTGAAATTTGTAAATTGTGGAAGAATGTAGGGTTACTGTTAGCAATAGCATTAGCATTAACATGAATGGAAATATGAGAGAAAAAATCTAGTGTTCACCGTTTCATAATAGCAATAACTACACGTGCTCTATTTCTCTCTCTCTTATATTGCTTTGCTTTGCTTTGCTTACATGCATGGAATTCTCCACTTTCGTCTCCTCCAACAACACACAACACACAACAAACAACAAATGTGTATACAGGTGAGGAAAGAGAAAGAGAGTGTGTTTTTGGTTTCTGTTTCATTTCTTCTTTATCTCGATTCCATAGGCTGTGGCTGCTTCAAGGCCGGTCATCATTACCGACTATACCAACTCATCTCCTTTCTACTAATTCCCAAATCTCCCACCATTAATTTCTATTATTCTCAATTTTGTAATCTTTTTCTCTATCTATTTATTGATGAAAAAAGAAGAAAAGATTTTCATGGATTCCGATTTCAACATCTTTTACTTCTCCAAAAACTGTCGCATCCTGTTCTATTTCACTTGAGGCTTAGACTTCGTGATCTGCGTTCAACCCCACATTCTGCCAAAATAAAAATCAATCTTCTTCTCTACTTGGATGTTGATCATCTGATCTGGGCAGAGCTGTTTGCAGTTGGATCGAAGAACGCTGCACCTTTTTCTCAGTTAGTTGAAGTTAGTGCTCTACTGATCTCGATCTCCGCCGTCGGATTGAAATTTTCTATCGAACAAACTTCGATCGAATATATGGAGGAATCGCGGTTCATTTGCAAGCTCTGCAGCAGGAAATTCCCGTGCGGGAAGTCCTTGGGGGGTCACGTGAGGAGTCATGGAATCGCAATTTCAGGTGAGAATCGAGCTCAATTCGAGGAGGGGAAAGTGGAGTTCCTCAGCCAATTGAAGTGCTCCAAATCGGGAAACGCATCGTCAAGTTACGTTCTGAGGGAGAATCCGAAGAAGACATGGCGTGCGGTGGACGCGCTGCCTCCATTGCAGCAGGAGAAGGTCTGCGTGTGCAAGCAGTGTGGTAAAGGGTTTCAGTCCATGAAGGCTCTTTGCGGACACATGGCGTGCCATTCGGAAAAGGACAAGGAGAGGGGGGCAAATAATGTTCACTACTCATGGACGATTGAGAATCAGAAGGTAGTTTCCGACATTCAATCTGAAACAGAGGAAGCTGAGAAGGAGGGAACAACACTTAGAGCTACTACTAGGTTTTCTAAGAGCAGGAGATGTAAGAGAGTTGCAGAGGATTATTCTTATTCACCTATGGCGTTGGCTATCAATGGTTTTTCTTCAGTTTCTGAGGTTGATGGGCATGAGCAGGAGGAGATGGCCAAGTGTTTGATGATGTTGAAGAGGGATTCTTTGAGCATGTTTGGTCTGAATTCTGTTGTGGAATCATCGGATAATAACTCTGTGGTTATGGAGACTACCAAGTCTTCTTCTATTGAGATGATGAAGGTGAGAAGAGTGGATTGTTCTGCTCTTAACAAGTGTGCCAAAGGTGAGGCCTCAAAAATGGAGGATGAGGATGAGGATTCGGATTCGGGTTATTTCTTGGATGAGTGTGCTAAGGGTGAATCTGAGGTTTCGGTGGACTGGTTTAGGAGGAATGGTGGACTTAGTGACGAGAAGAGGTCTCAAGTGAGCTTGAGACCGATCAAGAAGTGTGGAAATGTGTATGATGATAATGTTGATGATGAGGATGGGATGGGTTCGAAATGGGGAGGAATTGAATCAAGAAAGAGGAATAAGTATGGTTCTGAGGATCAAGTTTTTTGGAATGAATCTTCCAGGATGATGAAAAATGGTGATGCAAACAAGAAGAGTAAATACGAATGCGTCACCTGTGGAAAGAACTTTAAATCTTATCAAGCTCTTGGTGGCCACAAACCTTGCCACAAGAGAAGCAGTGCTTATGGTAAAAGTGGTGAGAACAGCCCAGATGCTGCTGTTTATTATAAAAGTAATTCTAAATTTATCGAATCTTCGAGGAAGAGGAAGGAGAGTGATGCTAAGCGTTCATCTCACTTTGCTGATAAAAAGAGTAAAAACAAGAAGAACAAGGTTCATGCTTGCCCCTTCTGTGACAGAGTTTTCAAGAATGGGCAAGCTTTAGGTGGACATAAGAGGTCACATTTTCTGACTGGACACGAAGAGAGCAGCAGCCGCAGTGTAGTAGAGAAGCATGATTTGCTTGATCTCAACCTTCCTGCACCAGAGGCTGATGAGACAGAGGGTGGAGACCACTTTTTCTCTTGGTAGGCCGAGGATGAAACAGAGGTAAAAAAAAAAAAAAAAAAAAAGAAGCCCATTCCTTGCGGATTCGTGAGGCGCTGCTCATTGCAATGAAGAAGATGCTAGGCTCTGTAAGAAGAATGGTTGGAATTAAACTTGAATTTTGATTTATGTTGCATGCATTAAAAAATTGATGCTGGACTAGAGTTGTTTTGTGCTACATGTACGTCTTGTTCTGCCTCTTGTTCAGTTTCTGAAGATTCTAAACATGTTTTCTGCTCTTATAGAAAGCATTCACATGGTAGCTAAAAACTAGTATATTTTTGTACTGAATCATTTACTTCTCTTAGTAGCATCCAACGCTAGTCATTCATTTCATTCTCTTATTCATTGATTCAAGTTGAGTGTATTTTTTTTGTAATCACATCTGAAATCTGAAACTAAGAGGACATATGATAAGATTTTTATTGATCCACCAATGCATAGCTTTACTCGGTCACACTTTGTTGTTTATGAGGTTGTTGTCTTAATCCCTGAAAACTAGTATATGTTGTCTCTATCACAAGAAACCATTGTTTTTAACTACACATTGAGTGTATGATGAAGTAAGCATCTCAATTTTTATGAGCAGACAACAAACTAAAGTGGAGGTCAAGTGATTGTCAAGGAACCAATAAAGACAGTAGTTGTCTTGAGATATTTGGTTGGGAGTAGAATTTGCAAACTAAGAAAAGGAAATGTGAATCTTTTTGTGTGGACTTTTGCAATTGGAAGAATTATGAGTTTCAAGAAACATGATGATGATGAACCACTCTCCCATTTCCTGAACCTACCTCAGATCCTTTTTTCTTTCTTTTGTTTTGTTTTTAATATTTTAAGGGTGACTTTTGATTTGAGATATTGGATGAAAGAAGGGAATAAAAGAAAGCACACTAGCACATGCTTAGTAGTCATCCCACCATACTTTCTGTTTTGTTGCATTTAACTTCATTGGTTTAAGGTTAGACTGCAAGAACTATATTATAGAGGGATAGTTTGATTATTTGTGTATTTTTATCATGCAGTACAAGATTGCATCTCTCTTTTTAACGTGCTTCATTTATAATTTTCACTTACTGAAGTTTAATTTTTTTTTTACCAATACGGTTCTATAAATGGATAATCTGGGGAGTCAATACAAGCTACTCCATGTAAAGTTGTATCCAAGGTAGGTAAGGAATTTATTTAAATAAAAAAGAAAAACTTAAAAATCATACAATAGGTATAACATTTTCTGGCCACTTCCAACAGACGATAGAATTAACTATGTTTATGTGTACTGCACAAGACAACACAGTAAACATAAGAACATAGCAACTATTTGTGTAAAATCACAACTCACATCACATGTAACATGTTCTTTCGCAGATTAGGTTGGGCCCACTTATTTGTTTCTAATTCTGGATCAGTGTGGGCCCATCTACTCATATTTCAGGCGTACCTCACGCTGCTGGGCTTAGACTTCTCGCTTTACTCCATAAGTACTTTATGGGCCTATCCTGGCCCACTATTATACTTTTCCTAATTTACGTTTTTGACTTGATCCTCCAAAAAATATTTTGTTTTTACTCAACATTTAAAGTATTTTTATTTTCTTTTATGAATCGTATGGAGATGTTAAAATAAGAATATAAAGTGATGTATAGCCACTTAGTTATATTGAGTGATACTCCCTTCGTACATAATAAGTATATTATAGAGGAATAAATATGAATTTTAAGAAAACTATATAATGTTATGTGGTAATTTTATAAATATTGAGATATGATGTATTATGTTGGAAAATGTGTGGGTACTGAAGGGAAAATAATACACTATTTGTGGACGACCTGTTTAGGTAATAATGATATATTTATCATGGATGGAGGGAGTATTTTATAATCACGGATTCCCTTTCTATAGCCACTTAATTATATAAATAGAAATAAAATATTAATGAATTTACAAATTTGTCCTTATAGCTTTAATAGAAAAAAATCGGCAATTTTGAATCACTTCAAGTTTCTTAATTTTACTAATTATTTGAGATTCCTTCATAATTATTTGAAAATTTGTAATTAAAACTTGGGACTTTTTTTAATTTTGACCCGATTTTAGAATTTTTGGGTTCGAGATCAGAATTGAGATTTTAGAAATTTTGGAATCCCGAATTTTGATCAACACTCTTGATTTTTCAAAATTGATTTTGAGTTTATAAATTCGGAAAATTTGATTCCGTTCGAGAATTTGAGACAATTTTTTCAGATATGGAACAAAAAAAATGATTTTTTCGGGATCAAACTTCAAGACGGGTTTCAATTCCGTCCCGATTCTCACCCCTACTTTGCAGTGATTTTTTTGATTTAACGTTCAGTTAATGGATATTTTAAGGATGCGTGTGAATTTGATAGATGAGAAAATGATGTGGGTTAAAAAGATGCAAGAATGAAGGGGAAGAATTTTTTTATGTGAAGATAATGAGTTATTTAACCACAATTAAAATTGAAGTAATGAGAACTACCGGTTTAATAATTGGGGTAAATGCTAAAATACCCATTTTGATAAGTAAAAAATAAAAAAAATACCCATTTAAAAATAAAAGATAAAAAGTATTCACTTTTTACAATAGCATGATGAAATTCATCATATTATTTTAAAAAGTAAATATTTTTTATTTTTATTTTATAAAAGTGAGTAATTTTACCCCTTAATAATTTTTGTAAGTTTTAGATAATGTAACAGTATAATTGATGAATGATGATGACAAATTTTAATTGAATCATTTTTACATGAACTTGTGCAACTAAAATGACCAAAGGTTAAGTTTATATCCCACAATCATCAGGGGGAGAAAGAGAAAAATTAATAAATTCATACTAGGGGTTAAATTAGCAACTGATAAGGGGGATACGTTAAGGGGTGAAATAGTACATTTGTCCATATTTTTATTTATTTTCTAAAATTGGAGGCTATAGAAAGAGAAATGGTGGCTATGAATAAAATTATCTTTTTTTTAATTTAAGATTTAAAGTATTTTTATTTTATTTTATAAAGTATTTTTATTTTATTTTATAAATCGTATGGAGATGTTAAAATAAGAATATAAAGTGATATTTTAAGTCAATATCTACCGTCCAAATCGGGTGACTGAATGATTTAGATTACTTCATAATTTCTGACAACAATTAGATGTATAGTCAAATTGAAATTTAATAAGAAGGAATATCTATATGGGGATAGAATAGATGTGCCCAATCAACCCAGAACTATGAAATCGAATGGGAAATTGAATATGAATTGTGACAAATGTTTCTGAATCAAAACCCTGTAGATTGGTTTTCGGTTTAATTTTGATTTCATTTTTCAAAAATCAGTGGTTTTCAGTTGGAATAGTGGAAGCATTTATTTTTTTCATCAAATTTTAGATGAAATGTACAATATGATTTGGAATTATAGTATTATAGATAAATTGAGCTGAATATTACTCTAAAAATTAAAAAAAAAAAATCATGGAACTGTGGACCTAGAATCGAAACCATAGAATCGTGAAATTGTCGATTCCAATGGATTTTTCCCCCACATTCAAAATTCAAATTTCAAACACATCACGCTCTTTCAATTTCTCGTGTAAACACTTGTATTCACAATTTAATTCTCACACTAATTTCAATTGTCTTGTTTATCTCTATAAATATTATTAATCTCTCAAGTCTCAAGTTTTCATATTGTTGTCAAATTCTAGCTATACTTATCATTCTCAACTATCGCTTCTTTAGTTCTCAATGATCACTTCTTTAGCGCTCAATTTATATTGAACCCGAGAAAACTTTCTGGTTTATGGGAGAATTTCATACGAACGGAAAATTACCCAGAGGCTGCAATACCTCGTTTATCGTTCTCATTCCAAAAAAGGAAGACGCGGTTAGCATGAATGATTTTAGGCCGATTTTACTCATTGGTTACATTTACAAAATTATAGCCAAAGTGCTTGCAAAGAGGATGGGGCAGGTTATGGATTCAATCATCTCTTAAAACCAAAGTGCATTTGTCGAAGGAAGATTTATACTTGATGGGGTGATAATCCTAAATGAAGTGATTGAGGAAGCCAAGAAAAAGAAGTGCGCAATATTAGTTTTCAAAACAGATTTCACAAAGGCATATGATTCGGTCGAATGGGATTTCGTCGATACCATGCTTGACAAGATGAATTTTGATCCTAAGTGGAGAAAGTGGATTAGGGGATGTCTCAACTCAACAACCGCAAATGTCCTTGTTAATGACAGCCCTTCGGGTGAGTTCTCTATCGAAAGGGGACTGAGATAAGGGGACCAATTGTCCCATTTTCTCTTTCTGATCGTAGCGGAAGGGATGCACTTGTTGATCGATACGGTGGTGAGTCAAAATCTGCTTGAGCCGGTCGTGGTGGGTAAGGATAAGATTCAAATCTCACATCTGCAATATCCAAATGATATTATTCTTATCACGTCAGCAAATGAGAAGAATATTTGGGCTTTTAAGTGTTTGCTAAAACTTTCGAAAATATTGTTGGTCTATCTGTGAACTTCAGCAAATGCAGTCTGATTGGCATCAGTGTCGAACAAAACCAGTGTGAATCAATGGCGGCTCAATTACAGTGCACCGTGGGAACTTTTTCGTGTAAGTATTTGAGCGTCAAAGTAGGGGCGAGACCTTCATCAACAGTTGAATGAAGTTATATAGTTGATAAAGTAAAGAAGAAGATCCGTAAATCTTGACATTGCAGCCGTAATATATGACATTACACCACAT